>JAMJFZ010004019.1:600000-903469 GCA_026225945.1 Cricetomys ansorgei
TCACTTGTGTTCCTGTGTTCTGATTCAACAATCTCCATATAAACACATCTTTAAAGTTTTCAGGACAAATTCATTTAGTCTCAATGTTCAGAGATAACTAACAGAATAACCACTATATAGGTATAGGTATATGAATGGCTATGAATACATTTCATGGAAAAAAAAATCTTAGCTAAAAGGTATAGTAGAAATTGGAGTGTAATGAATGACATATGAACCATGAAAATATAAGGAACAATTAAGAGCAGAAAGTCATTGAAAATCATTATGATATGGAAAATTATTCTTGAAATCATTTAGTGTTTCTCTCTATAGGCATGCTTAATGTGTAGAGGTTATTCAGTTATACTTATTATAGGTGAACTCAGAGATTTGTTTCCTCAAATTCCTGTTAAAAATAAACATATGATATAACTTAAATATGATGGAGAATCCTTGTCTTCAGGCCAAGACAAGGGAATGTAATTAGAAAAGATGAGACTTTAAAGATGGACAGATTTGCTTTAAATACTAACCAGAAGACTGAGAGTAGAAGAATGTAGGAATGTTATTTACATCTTCACTCAAAGCAAGGGGGAAAAACACACTGGCTTAATATTGGCATAAATACCATGAAGTATGAATGTGTGTTTAGGAAATACCCTTTGTTCCCCATACAGATAACTGGATTTTGAACAGAAATATAGCAAGCAATGAGAAGATTAGGCACATAATCTTTAGTACCCTACATAGCCTACATGTGAGCGAGAACTCTCTCAAATTATTCCAAACACAGTAAAATATAAATGACACTAACAGCTGACATCATGATGTGCAAGGAGAACCATGAGCCGTGTTGCACCTCCTCCTAAGGTGCTGTATATAAGATTCATTGTAAGATTACATTTCAAACCAAAGAGAACACATGAGAAATACCTCAGGAAAATAGCACCATTGCAGACTGAGATGTTTGCCACTGTTTCATAACACTTTACCCTACGATTTCAAGAGTAATTTAAAAATGTAAAAACATAAAGTATCTCACCATTTCTGTACCCACCACCAGAGAAGCTCATAGGAATCACAAACACAAGGAAAATCAATTGATAGTTGTCATAGCAACTTACAGTGGTTCGGTAATAAAATAAAAATGATTGGTTTTCTAAAAGACAAAATTCAAACTTCAAGAATTTCCTAGGAAAGATAAAATATGGTACATTTAAAGTAACTCAAAGCAGAGTTGTAAAAAATCGATTTAAAATTCACCTCTCTCTCTCTCTCTCTCTCTCTCTCTCTCTCTCTCTCTCTCTCTCTCTCTCCCTCTGTCTCTCTGTGTGTGTGTGTGTGTGTGTGTGTGTGTGTGTGTGTGTGTGGTATATTTGTATGTATGCAGATTTCAGCCTATGTGTGCACATTTGGAGGCCAAGGATGAAAATCTGTTATCTTCTCTGTGTCTCCTCACATTAATTATTGAGACAGGGTCTCTCACTGACTCTGGAACTTGGTCTTTTCCCTAGATTGTATGGCTATCAAACCCTCAGGATCCACCTGTCACTGTGCTCCAACCACAGATGCTGGAGTTGCAGGGATGGACCACCACACTCAGTGTGCTGAGGATCAGGATTGCATCCTCATGCTTTAGCTCTGAGCACATTATCCACCAAGCCATCCTCCCAGCTAGCTATGACTTGTTTTTTCAGCACTACTTGGATTGAATAGATCCCAAGACACATTCAAAACAGCAACTTGGCTACTCTATAGTAATCTTCCATGTCCCCTAATGAATTTTGATAATTGGTGCAACATTTATAATGTTTAAATTCTGCTTCTCATCTTAAGCACGGAGAAAATTGTACACCACAAGCTGCAATCTAAATTCCACAGTTAAATTTGCCACTTTAAGCAGATTTTTAAGAATGCAATGCAATGCTATCACTACTTAAAGCAACACTGTGAGGGTAAAAAGGAAAGTTCATGCCAGACCACTGAATTTCCATCACTTTTTCTTCATTTTATTTCCATATGTGTCCCACAATACTGGTTTTTTGACATGTACCACTACAATGTGCTTTCTGACCACATGGGATATTGATAAGAACATATGAGAGGCTGTTGTAAATCACACCTGATTTATAGTAGACATCCAGTAACTGAGTTTCATTAAAGTAGAAGAAAACTGACTTCACAGAGTTGTTGTAAAGTTTAATATGATGATGAAATGTTTTATGAACTGAATGATATTACACAGTTAAACCCATAGCTTCTTGGACTCTGTGGGAGTCCTTTACTAAAGCATTTGAGAAAGTGACTATACTGACATAAGAATAAATTTGCTAAGCCTGTATGAGATAACTGGGGGAGAAAGAGTGAGGCCTGGGGGTATATAACTAGAAGACAAACCTTTGAAAGTACTGTATTTTAGACAGTAAGAAAACAGGCAGACACTTATGAATGAATGTATTCATTTTTCAGAGAATTAACAAAACAATCCAGAGAATTTGTATCACTTACCTTTACTAAATCATTTTCTCCATTTGAAGGAAAATATTTAACTAAATTCTATATCTTCAATATTTTGTGCTAATGATCAATGATGAGAATACCATCCAGTAAAAGTTCTCATCCCTCCATTATGTGAGATATTGTGCGGTGCATGGACACTGGCTTTCACATTGATTCAGACAAAAGCCTGATATCAGGATGTTCTATCAATCCTTACATCTTATGACTTCAAATGCATGAAAAGCAAAACTTGAGAAGGAAGGAAAGCAGATTTGAACACTTACTTGGTCATAACAGCTCAATAAAGTATGCCATCTTTACTTTATTCCAAAAGTGATAGTGCTTTCCTCCAAAATGTTTCCTATAACATGATGTCAGTATTGGGCTTGAGTTTTTTAAATAAAGATAACAGTGGAGTTTTTTTAAGGATCATGCAGAGAAGAGGGTACTACAACCTACATGACAGGATGGTGTGTTGTTGGTGGAAGTGGAAGGATCTTCTGGGGATTTTACATGATGTCATGGTCCCTCTAGAACATCACTCATGTTCCAAATTCAAGAGCAAAACTCTTTTGAGCTCAGGGAGTGACTAAATACTTGTTGCAAAGTAGAATCTTGTAACAAAGATAATCCTTAGAGCAATTGATAAACATTGGGTAAATTCCTCCTGATATCCCACGTTCTCTTCTGGAGGAACGTCTCACTAGGCTATCTGTTCCCTGGGGACCTCTGCAATTTGCTGTGCCAAATCTATCAATTTTAATATTTACATTGTTCCTTTGTCTCCAGAGTCCTCTAATTTCCTGATGATTTTTAACTTATCATCAAGATCATAGCAGTTCTATGAGTAGTAATTATTAAAATGAATACCTATTGACATCAGTTTACTTGAGTTTCCTTTAGGTATAATGCATAGACCTGAAACAAATGCATACAGGTAGCTTCATATAGACTGAGCAGGTTGTATTTAGAGATATATATGAATATATATGTACACATACGTATTGACATACGCATTTAATAACAATGAAAATGAGGCCATGAATTTGAAAGAGAGCAAAGATAAGGGTGGATTTGGATGGAGGAAAGGGAAAGAGAAGATGATGTAATTATAGTCTCAAAAAGAAAAAAAGAGAAAAAAACAGGTGAATATCAATATTGGAGGATACTTAGTTCTATGAAATTATGAGGAGAAGCATTTGTATGGAAATAAGTAATCTAAAATATCCTCCATTCATTGTCTATTATTCTACATAAATTATGTACCACACACACGGTTCAGTCAAAAGGCACTTCTATAATATAGTCATAGAAGACTATCATGGACCTAAACTTTTTTTATTGCCTAGTGATGCCCTAGCTTAGAGTAATGCTTATATAAATAAGCCTACTGTACCACCTGTCATATATCGATATAGCAATAATGCTGTTAAATTTACCTTATTATACTTTGTGTCAGTGTTTTAGGATGAACTTCTTTTCTTTTGAAAACATAAAATTAATATGAAACAATACCCCGCGCTATGCCAAGAGGAGCTCCATTCACCCTGTGTTATGACATTCTTGACCACATCCCTGTGGAGTGAGGGATATCTATAACACCAGAGACATTGTACAATATCATGAAAAATGTGATAACATGTTTTAAAATATGTCCTTAGTGACAGTGTTTAGTTTTCTTTAAATATTTTATTAGCCAAAATTTTTCATTTCTAATTATTTGTTGGTCATTGAATATTTCCTCCCCTAATAGATAATTTCTCAGAGTTACATTTTTCTACCTTGTTACCATAGGCCAGTGTGTATCATCGCCCATTAAATATCAAAGAACAATAAAAACATGTGGACTAAGAGAATGAATTACGGCCTTCTCCATAAAAAACACTGGTTAACTTATCAAATATTTGAGATGCAAAAGAATGAACTTATCCATTTGGTTTGAATGTATTAAAAATGAATGCATTAATAAAATACATTCATGCTTCAGATCCAGGGGGTCTTCATGTAATTGTCCCTCAGACAACCAGAATCACATTGTGTTCCCGTATTCAGCTAGTTCCAAGCAACTGTTGCGTCTCCTCTGTGGCCAACTTTATGTCTTTGGCTTTTGTTCTTCCAGATCAAAGGATGAATTCTATTACCATCACCATCCTTAGAATTTTCCTGTCCAGATTCTTCATGTAAAGAGAAATTCCACACATGTGGAAGAGGACCATTTTTCCTTACAATTGTTTTGACATATTTAAAGCCCATTTCTCACAGCCACTCTCATGGCCACAGCCACTGCTCATATTGTTCTCCCTGATGAGGTGGGGGAGAGTATGGTCAGTGGTATTGAGGCATCAGGATGGATGGTGATGAGGGTAGAATAGGGTACAACAGTCTGGAATTCAACCAGGCCCTACACCAGAACACACTGCCAAACCTTAGGAGCATCCTGATTTTGAGCAACAATAATATAGCTCAGCAGAAGGTTGTCTCATTTTCTACACTAAGTCTACACACACAGGACTGTTCCCCAGGCTGCCAGACACTCTTGATGCCTTCACCACCCACCAGGCTAGTACTGCTGCTCCTGTGGCCTCAGCTGCCATTGTTATTACTCTCACTGACTGGTTGGGGAGAAAATGGTCTACATCACTATCTATAGGCTAGAAATCAAAAGGCTGAAGAAACAAGATGAACAGTGATGAGGGTAGGATGGTGTGCAACAATCTAGAGCTTCATCATGTCCTGCCCCTGGACATGCTGCCAAATATTAGGATCACCGTAAACTGAAGCAACAGCAAGATGTCCCAGATCAAGAATAATCCATCTTCATTGTTGAGTCTGCCCCCTTTTGGGAAAAGTTTTAAAAATTTAAAAATGTTCAAAATGCTTCAAAAATTCTTTATTTCTACAATACAAATTAACAAACACTACACCATAAAAACTATGTACAAGAGGGAAAACTACTGGGGATGCTAATGCACAGGACCAAATGAAACTAAACATCCGTCAAGCTTTTCACAATATCTGTGGACATCAGAAAGACATTTTAAGTGTTCAGTTATCTGGAATTTACTCAAAGCCTTCTGATCTCCTTTAAAAGACCTGGATCATTTCTCTGATTATGCTCTCCACAGCACACACAGCTTGTCTTCCAGGTTCTGCCTGGCTCTACTCCACTGCTGCTGCTGTTCTTGGTGGTTGTTCCATGGTACTGGCATCTTCAGAGCACTGGGCTCTTCTTTTGCAACTGGGCTGCATTTTTACCAATAAACTCTTATAGACTCTCTTCATGGTGCCAAGCCTCAGTTTCTTTACATGACCCCTTTAATTCTGGACTTCAACTACTACTAAGGCTGACCTTCACCAATAGCCTCTCTTAGCCTCTCACCATGTCAATCATCAGCTTTTCCCCACTGACTCCTTCATATCTTCAAAACCAATACCACCTGGGTGACACTTACAGTACCAAGTTCAGCTATCAGTGGGAGTTACAACCTTGGCCAGTTCTGGAAGACAGCTTCTGTGTACTGACCCTGAGGAAACACTTCCATATTTTAAGATAGATTCTGGTTTACAAGAAAAAGAACTGGTAACCTTCTCTGAAAGAAAGGGTCTCTTTTGGAGTGGAGTTATCATCATCATATCAGATGTGTATTATCAGGACTACCTCACCTCATCAGTATCTGGACAGGTCTGCAGAAAAAAAAAAATCAGAACAAAACAGACTCTGCGAGGTCTGGACCATTTATGGAGACCTGTATGATTTGGGTGAAATGTGGGAAAAATGTTGGTCAGAATAATCCTGTCCTCTGTGTTTGTGCTAGGTAAAAGGGATTACTGTGGTTAAGGCAACATAGCATACACCTTTAATCCCAACTCAGAGGACATTAGTAGCATACACCTGCAATCCAAGCTCAGAGGGAAATGGTGCCACAGCCTTTGATCCTGGATTTGGGATGTAAAGGAAGTCAGTAGAGGGAGAAGGCAGAGCTCAGTAGAGAAAAACAAATAGAAGAAGCAGAGTGTGGAAGCAGAGTTAAGAGAGAGAAGCAAGGTGGAAGAAGAGGAAGAAGCAGACAAGAAGCACAGATCTCAGGGAAAGTTCAGAAGAACAAACAAGATAGAATCAGATGGGAAGCAGACAAAAGGCAGAGCTCAGAAAGAGAAGCAGAGAGTTAGTTCAGTTAGGCAGTTTTAGTGCAGTCAGTTCACAGACATTTCAGTTCAGAAGAAGCCAAGAAGGACAGAGCTGGTCCAGAATAGAGAAAGCATAGTCAGAAGCAGATGGTTTACAATTTACAGTTTGGGGTTCATAATACAGCTCAGAGTGAAAAAAAGGTAGGTCAGAGGACAGCTACTCAGAGTGGGCTCAGTCAGCTGTAAGTTTTGGAGGCTGAAACATTCTAAGTTTAGCTTCACAGATTACATTGTACAGAGGCTAAAGCCTTCTAGGTCTAGACTAAAGATTAAGTCTGGACAGAGGCTGAAACTCTCTAGGACTGGAGATTGAATTGAAAAGAATAAACTGCTGTGCAAGTTTATTTTTAGTTGTGATTAAAGTAATTATTTTTGTGCACTGTTGGAAAAAGTGATACAAAGCCCTTGGCATTTTATATTGTCTTCAGGTGTTGGATTTATCTTGGAGGACGTTTTATTGCTTATGATCTGCACCTGAGGAGCTCTGCATGAATGAAAACACCTGATTTCAGATGCTCAGGGTTCCACTATGGACTCTGGCACTGGCCAGGATGATGGTTCCCTCTGATGACGTCTGGAAGGGTTTGAGGCTATTAATGAGCCTCCTTGTCCTGTTTGCTGAGCTGTCATATCAGCAAACTACTACAATAAACTGTCTTTTGCTATGAACCTACAAGAGTAAATATAATGAAATCAATGCTTACATCTATGTTTACAATCCTTATCGCATGTTTCAGTGGAAATGACACATCATTAGGAAGTCCATATTAGGGGCACACCATCAATGCCAGAAGCTTATGTACTTCTCTCTTATGGAAGTAGCTGCAAATTCTCCGTGTCTAAATAAGGATAAATGGAGAAAAGGAGAGATGGTGAGGCACCCTATTAATGCTGCCCAGGTGGGAACACTGTAAGTGTCCACTAAGCAGGAAGTCTCTAAAATGTCTTAAGGTTGTGTCAAACACCATTCTACTTTTACAGACAGTGTTGAATGAACCTTCCATATGACCTGGAGAAGTCCCATAATTGGATCTCAGAATTCTCCATCTAGGAAATGAGCCATTTTAAATATTTTATTTGTTTTTATATATACATAAGAGTATCTGCCTGCATGTACACTGTGCATTGCATGTGCTGGCTCCCCTGGGACTAAGTTATAGATGCTTGTGAGCCACTATATAAAAACTGGGACTTGCACCCTGATCCTCCAAAAGAAAATGAAGTGCTCATAACAACTGAGCCACATCATTAGCCCTATTCTCAATTCTTCACATGAATACCTGTGTGATTCAAATCCCATATCACATTCCTCTTACTTGGTCACTTTTATTTAGGTCTTAATATTAAAACAATTTGTATTGTCTCTTGTACTTCTTTCAAAGATACTGCCATGTGACTCACAAGTGTCCAAATGCAGAGAGTAAACACGTGACTGTGGAGGGTTTAACCCTCAATGAACATCTGTATCATCCTGTCTGCCCCACAATACCTATCACACTGCAACCAATGCTCAGAGGACAGAGAGAAATGTCAGAAAGTTTCTGAGAGCCAGAGGTCAGGGAGGACTACTGTAAGTCAGTGTCTTCCATCCATGACAGGGCCATTGTGCTCATGAACTCAAAGTAGTCAGTGTTACCTGTTCAAGACATGCCTGATCAAGCTACTCAGTATTTCAGCACACGTTGGAGATGAGCACACAGAGTCCAATCCCTACCTGGGGAATTTTGCAGTTGATAACTACTTGGAGTGGGGGAGTTAATTTTCTTAAGAATTTGTCTCTGGTAGACTGCCCATACTCTAATAGCTGACCATGCACCTATGCACATATAGGCAGCACTACCTGGATTTGATAGGTTAACATAAAGTAATGGACGTGCTGTTGGGAGAGGGACCTGTTGCAAGGGTGAAGGAGAACAGAAAGTGAGAATGGGGAAGAGAATCAAAACATATTGCAAACATCTCTAAAATTTTCAAAGGATAAATTAAAAATATTATATATTTAAAAAGACATTACTCTGATTTATTTTTTTCTATGTTTAAGTGGATTTTTCTAAAAATATTTCATGAATCAAAAATTATGATTTTATATAAATATTTCACATGATATGACAATGAAGAGATAAATTTGGTGATTCCAGGTTGTGATTTACATGATTATTTTATCCACAGTGTCTAGAGCCTGGTCTTATGCTAATAATAGGCCCTAATAGCCCTGGAAGCTGTTCTGTGGCTTTGTAAACCTGACCACAAGGCAGCTTGCCTCTCCCTGTTGTCACTGTATGTGACTACAATGCTCAACACAAACAAGGGTGGTTTTCATGGAAATGCATATTTAGGAGCTGAAGGGGCACACCTGGAAGCAGGCACCTGGCTTGTTCAGGTTCCTGAGATGAGTCCTCTAGAAGCCCAGCTTTCTCCAGAAGGATCTACAGGAGACAGAGAAAAAAACAAAACAAAACACAAAACAAAACAAGCAAAAAAAAACAAACAAACAACAAAAAAACAAACAAACTTGAAAGATCAGTTCTCCTTACCTGAGCATCAGGGTTTCTGAAAGCATCAGAAGGCTATTTTTTGGTCCTTCTGGCTAATCCTAATGACCATTTAAACACCCTCAGACTGGAGTTATAGCTCAATTTGTGCAAAAAGGATTGCCAGTTTGTACAAAATCCTGAGTTCCGTGTTAAATCCAGGCCAGGCTAAAGGCTGAGAATACCTCCTTAGTCTCATGTAATGCCATCCCTCTGACACCAGTGATATTTCTTATACCTCTTACATCACTTCCAAAAATCTATACTTAAAAAAAGGACTGTTTTCTACACCTGTTATTTTCATCTATTGGAAAAGTCTGAGAGCATTATAATGTCTCAGATCTGACCAGGAGCACAGAGGTAACAGCTAAGCACAGGGTAGGAGGGCAGTATGCCCAGGGGAAGTTCTTTCCCCGGGGTCAGGTAAAAGAATCTGGAGCAAGGGAATAGATTTTCCACTGACACCTGCAGGAAGGTTAGATCAGGAGACTCACTGAGGGGCAGCACCCCTGAAGGAAGACTGGGTCTGCAGCAGAGATAACAAGATGTCAGTGGCCACTGCAGGAGGCTGAGAGAAGACAGAGGTAGAACAGGGTCCTCTACGATAAAACATTTACTTCCTGATTTCAACCTCAGAACAAATTTCTATCGCTGAGTATTTCACCCTCTTCTCTACCCTTCATCAGGCAGTTGTGGCAAATGTTTCTTCTGTCTCTCAAGATGGAGATTTCAATGGCCCTTGAGCTAGAGACTGGCTCCTGAGGTGACCACAGTCACAGTTAAGGATGGATCCTTAAACTGGATGTCACTTGTTGGCTGCAGTATCTGGGCAGCGAGGCAGATAGGCAGAGCTCATTATCTGGTCTGGTGGAATCAAAACCGAGGACTTAAAGTTGGCAGAGCAGATGTGACAGTTTGCTTGGAACTCAGTGAATCAAGGGGAATAACTAGGAGGCTGGCTATCTGAAAGATAATTACCTAAAATACAATTATGCAAAAATTATATGAACTATTATAGTCATTAAGGCACAAATGAATTTTAATTACATGTTCATTTGTGTTCTGTTCAAAGAGAAAAAAATCTGACTCTTTTCTTATAAAATATTCAGTGAACTAAATAATCAAGGATCTTATGGAGAAACATGTAATCCATTCTTGAGCAATATAGCTGGCTGTGAAACTTATGGAACAGAGCAGTGCTCTGGGTTTCTTAATCATGAGAATTTTCCAAGAAACTTGCCATAGACTTATTTGTGATGAACTTGCACAGCACAGATGGTGTGCATCAAATCAACTACCCTACAATAGCTCTTGATCCAATCAAGAGACATAGTAAATCAAGAGAATGAAGCTAGTGCGGAAGTACTGTGGCTTGCTATTTTGCACTTTCATTATATTTATAAACAGAAAAGCACATAAAACACTGAGAGCATAATATGGTATTATATAGACTAAACTTAGAAGCCAGTGTCAATATCAGCAACCATGCCTATGTGCATTTGCACATGCAAAGCTGTGCAGCTCTTGGTGCAGCAGGCTCTTTACAGAGAATTACTGTGAATACATGGAACACGAAGCTCTGACTCTACAGTGGCTAGGGCACAGCAGCGAACTACAAATTTTTAGCTCTAATACAGTCTTATGAGAGCTCATCCTAAATGTTTTCTGCTTGCTATTGATAAAAACCATATTTATGAGATACATGATCTTATGTTGTAAAGAAATTATTGAAGATTATTTGCAAAAATATATCGCTTTGTGATTTAGCATTCTTAGACATATTGTTAGAGATTTCCTAATGTTAATCTCTAATATCCCTTCCATCTTGTCATCCCCTCCCCTCTACAAGTGACTTTCTCAAATTCCTGTCCTTTCCAGTTGAAAATCTTTATTATATACTCTGTCTGTGGTTTCCCATCTTCTAGATCCTTCCAGATCTTCCCCACCTCCCCACCCATTGAACTCAATGCCTTCTCTCTCTCTCTTTTTGGAAAATAACTATACAAAAAAGCAAAAAACAGAGTTTTTTAAAATAATAATAATAACAACAGTGAAAAAGCACAAGAAATGCACAGACACATGGGCGTTCATGCACGTGTTCACACGTACACACACACAAAAACAAATCCCATAAAAACACAAAATTGAAAACCATAGTAAACAAGCAAAAGACCAGTAAGACAAAAAAGAAAGTCCAAGCAAAGCAATGTGCAACAAAAACACTCTACAAAATACCTCTGAGTTCATTTTTTGATGGTTACCTAGTGTGGCACATGGAGCATGCCCTTAAATGTGGCTTACATACCAAACGAAATTCCATTGGGGAAAACTGATTTTCCTTTGCAAGCAGTTGTCAGTCGGAAACAGTTTCTCAGCTAGAGATGGGAGATCTTGTCCATTTTTGCCTTTCAGTGCCAGACTCAGTCTGGCAGGAACCTGTGCAAACACTCCCTGTGCACACTGCTGTGTCTCTATGAGTATATATGTGAGTCAGTCCCCTTGTGTCTGGAAGACACTGTTTCCTTGGTGTCATCTTTCCCCTCAGGCTCTTACATTTCTCCTGTCTACTCTTCCACATAGCTCCCTTAGCCTCGATTATGGAGGAGGATTGGGGAAGATATCTCACCTAGGACTGAGTGTTCCAAGGTCTCTCACTCTCTGCACATTGTTCAGTTGTGGGTGGGAAAAGTTCATACATAGGCATAGGAAAACTCCCTCTCACAAATAGTATACTATACATTAACAAAGAAATAAACCAAAAAAAAAATATTTAGAGCCTAGTGCTAATAAAAGAGAACTTGCTTACATTGTGCTTGATTGTACACATGCAGTTGCATTTAAATGTCCCCAGTCAACTGGCTGAGGGTCCTTTGTCTTTACCTGGATAGACATGGAGGTAGGTATGGGGAAGCTTTTAAACGCTTGTAGAAGGTCTTCTGAGACACATGGACACCAACTTTTTCACTTTGCTCAGAACACCAGAATTCTAAACTCTAGGTAACTCCTGTGACCTCTAAAGGAACTTAGGCTAGTTCATTCCCTATATCTGAAGAGTAAGATACTCAACCTACCTACTGGGTCTCCATCTAACTATTGGGGTTGTTAGAGTTGTTTATAACTGTGAGCCAAGTGTGAGAAATTAGGCATGGTGTCTGATATCGATGTGTTCTGTAATTTGACAGTATACAGGAATCTTTTATGGGATGGCTTGAGAAAAGCTTTGCTAGCTGCCCTCTAATGATCTCAAGGCCCTATTCCTACTATCAGTCTCTTTTACTATTTTTGTCTTTATTTTCCCCTCTCTCTCTTATCCCATTCTCTCCTCCCTCCCTTTTTCTCTCTTCTTTCTGCCCATTTATGCATTTTGATATGTACATAAATATATATTATCAAATTATTAGAGAGATAGAGATATCTGACACTGTATTATAATCTGCTGAAAAGGGCCAAGACATTGTATTATGAATTGCCAGCACCATCAGTCATAATTATCTCACTTAGCACAGTCAACAAGATTTCCAAGTAGAGAAAAATTAAGTACCTAGCTTTGAGTTGTCTGAGCATCTTTCAGACAGTTTTGTGAATGTTGAAGGATCGTCATGAACTCTAGTCTCTGGACATTATAAGGATTTGCTAAAGTCCTAAGAAACTGATCACATGCAATTTTCTCTCACACATCAGAGCATGGACAATCTTCTTTCATTTAAAGTATTTCTCCTTCCAGACATGCTTCATGGTTAGAGCAATTTCCCTAGGGAATGCAGTGAATATTCAGTTGTAGTTCTCCCTTCTGAGGTAACACATGCTAGATGCCATCTTTATTAGTGGTTTAGTCATGGAGATACTAGAGATACTAGAGGTCATTTTTTTAATATAAATCACCAGTTTGTGAATAATTGTTTTATGGATGATAAATCTTCAATGTTATGGATAATTATTTCATAGATATTTCTTTTTATACATCCATATGTTTTGAACATGAAAACTGCTATGCTAATTATTCTTAGCCTTGGGTATTATATAGCATTTTGCTCATGCTTCCAGACTCCTGTTTCTGTTAAAAAGCTTGAATTAATACAATTCAGGAATAGCATCATTACAGCTGGGTTCCTGCAAAACTGCCTATTCAAGGTGCATAGGCCAATGTCTAGTTGGCCTTGATATTGCCATCTAGACTGTAACATTCTACACACTGATAATTCTATATCACTAATGCTCACAAGAGCATTTTGATTATCAGTATTAAATATTTTAGTATTACATTTACAACAGATAATATCTTCTTCCATCATTATCATCATCCATATATTCATTGTTACTTTTCATCAATTTCAGATTAATTTCTTATATGGTCTCACGTAAGTTACTGACTTACTTATGGGTTACACAGTATGGATGACTGAAGAAAATCTATCAGGCTCTGGACTGAAAGGTCCAAACCAAAACAAATACTGTGGCAGATTTTATTAAGGACAATCTGACTTTTATATCTTTATCAGAAACAGAACATATGCCAGAATCAATACAGTGATAATTACCAGGATATGATAATGTCTACAAGCTGTACAGAGTATACAAATTAATGTCCAATTGTCCTGTCAAACTTGTATGCTTCCTTGACTACTAAGGGAACATGTAGAGAAACAAAAAGTGGCCTGAATGCTCCACTGTCTGGGGGATTATATCAGTCTCTCAGAAACTGGGTACTTACTGGCCTAGAAGTCACCAACTCTAATCTGAAAAACCTATAACACATGGCTCTCAAGGCAGCTAGGTCAGGTCATCTCCACAGTCCCTTGAAACTGACAGAATGTTTTATTACAAGACAAGATGAAAGACAAAGTACTACAGATTTCTAAACCTGTGATTAGTCAAGATGACCCCGAAATCCAAATACCTTTCAGGTATTTTTCTCTATTTTCAAATGCAAAGCAAAGCTGTATGATTTACAAAAGATTTAAGAAATTTTTTCAAGGTAATCCAGGACTGTCTATATGTTTAGTAATCTAGAAACACTGTGATGAAACAAAATTCTAGATTCAGTTTATCATTCCTGTAACAATTCTAAATAATCACTGCAATTTAATAACTGACATGATTTTCTTTTACTACAAAAAAAAAAATATTGTTTTGAACAACCTGAATGAGACTAAGTAAATCTTAACTGAAAATAGAAACTCCATAGGAACAAATCATGAATGATTCAAGGCAAACAAAACAATGATCATTACCACAGGGAATAAGGAGGGAGAGACAAAGTGAAGTTATTCCAAGGTACAAATCATTAGCAATATTATACTAGTAAGCAATGGATATATTCTGTACATTACAGTGTATATAAAGAAAGATATTATATTGTTCAGTGAAAACTTAAGGTATATCTCATGTTAAGCTTTCTGTTAAAGAATAAGGAGATATAAAGAAAACTTCAGAGTGATACATGTACTAACTTCCTTGATCATGGTGTTATGATCATAGGGTTTGTAGATTTCCAAACTACTCAAATTACATTTGACTGAATATTTAGAGTTCATTGTACATATACTCTACTTTTATAAAAGCATTAACAATTAAAACCATTCTCCTATCCTTTTGGCATTTTGCTGATGACTGATTCACCTATAAGGGTCATCAGATAAGGCTAAGACAGATCCTAGTGGAGAGGTTGTTTGGAATTCTCAGTTGAGGTCAAAGGCATGAAAACACAATGGTAGTTAGAATGGGAAGCAAGAGGAGGATTTAAGAGTGTCAGAATCAGACTTCAGCAGATGATATTGGTCACACACAGTAGGTCAGGATTACACCAGTGCTGTCAGTGCCACACTTATTAAGTAAGAGAAAATAGAGCTTCAGTGATGAGAACCAATAGTTCTTGATATAGTCTGTGACAGGAAAGAAAGACAGAAATAGTCACCTGGCCAAAGAAGAGAGTCAAAAAACCTGAAGGTTTATTTGTGTCAGTCCATTTGATGCTTGTATAAGACATTTCGGGTAATACAAAAGCATCAGATAGTATTTGACTATGTCTCTGGAAGCCAAAGCTCTAAAATTAATATAAAATGTGGGCCTTTTGAGAAATGGAAGCTGATGGACAGAAAGCATACACACTGTAGACTGTAGACAGCAGAATTTATTCTTACTTTGGGAACACGCACAAAATAATAGATTAGTGTTATAATCACATGATTCTACTGGTGTTCATAGGAATTGCGCTTCAAAGTTCCACATCTCAATATTTTATGTCAGAGTTTTAGTATCCAGCACTTGAAATCAGGGAATGCATTCCATCCATAGCAATATGGGAGATCAGTTTCTTTAATAGGAGTAAAAATAGTATATGTGTTAAAAATCAAAAAAAGTTTTATATGAGATAATCAGTAAACTGCCAGTTCTGCAGTTAGTATTCTGCTTCATTGTGTTGCAGCTATATCAATATCCAGACATTCTTTAAGCGTTTCCAGTAAGATATGGAACTCATCAAGGATTGGAGGTGGTAGTCTTCAGCAGGGGATGGACAACTAAAGAGTTAGAAGCAAACAGATATTAGTGAGCAAGTTTCTAGAGACCTAACTTAAATGTCTTTTCAATTTATGTCTTTTAAAGTCCAATTGTTTATTGTAATATTTTAAGCAAGTTGTAGAGAATTTTTCCATGGAAACATGTGCATTGATTATAAAGACTCTCATAAGACTCATAAAGGCTCATCAGACTCTCTCTAACTCTGCCCAGATCAACTTCCTACTCTCCTACCCTCTCCAACTTACTGTGCTCTTTTTATTTTTTTCAATAGCCCACTGAGTTCAATTCGTGTTTTATATTGACTCTTGGGTGTGTGGTCATCCACTGGAACTTGGTCAACTTTGCAGTGCCCACACTCTTAAGAAAAACTACCTCTACCTTCCCTAGAAGCTCTCAACTGTCAATAACTCCTCACTTAGGATTCAGCACTCATTATGCCCACCCCAGTCATCCTAGAAGGTTGGCTGATTTGATCTTATGCGGGTATTGTGCAGGCAACCACAGCTACTGTGAGTCCATGAGTGCAGTACTCTGGTCACATGTAGAGACACTATTTTCCCCAGGCTTCCCTTATGTCCAGCTTTCAGAATCCTTTTTGCCACCTCTTCCATGACAGTCTCTGAGCTTTATTGGAACATTTGGTTTGTGATATAGCTATTCCATGTGTTCCTGAGCACTACAGAGGCACTTATTCTCCACAATTTAAACAGTAGTGAGTTCTGTATTAAACATCAGCTACATAAAGAAACATCTTTGATGAGGTCTGAGAGCTGCACTAATCTGGGATACAGAGTTTGGAATTTATATGGTGGTTTGATATTTTGTCTATTTAGAAAAATAATAGCAGGGGGTTAACTGCTGGGGCAAGTGAGGTTACCAAACAAGTGATTTTTGGTCTAATTTGTAGGTATATGTTTTCTTCTGTGGAACAGGCCTTAATTCCAACCAGAAAGAACTTAGTACCTCCCATAACATCCATGCAACCATCATACCTGTGGACATATCTTTCCTTGTCTGATCTAGAGTTATGAAAGACTTGTGATGACCATTCTCCCTGTGCTAGCTAGTTTTCTGTCAACTTGACACAAGCCACGGTCATTTGGGAGTAGGGATCTCTGTTAGGTGTCCTATTTGGTCAACCCTGTCATACATTTTCATGACTGATGATTGATTTGGAAAGACACAGCTCACTGTAGGTGAAGGTACTCCTAGGCTTGAGGTCCTGGGAGCTATAAGAAAGCAGGATGAGCAAGCCATAAGAAGAAAACAAGTAAGTTCCATTTCTACAAAGTCTGTGCTCTAGTTTTCTTCAAGTTCCTGCTCCAGCTTCCTGCCCTAGATGGTGGATTTATAAAAACTGTAAGATGAAGGCAGCTTTTGCTCATTGCATTTAGCACAGCAACAGAAATCCTAACTAAAACACTCCACAAGCCACCTACACAGTATATCTGGCACGGTGAAAGCTAGCCAGTAGGAAGAAGGCTTTCTGGTCAGTATTGACTTTATTTTGCCATGTTCTGGATCCAAATTGGGTGGTGTCTTCAGCAATAGAGTATTACCATCATGCTCTGGTGGGCAAAAAAAGAGCAGTGTCAATTGCCTTTATCATGGGCAGTGGCAAAAGTACAGCTTTACTATTTTGTACAACAACCTCAGTTTTGGCATTTCATCTAAGAGGGATTACCCACTTGAATATTGCCACAATGTTACTCTTGCTCATTCTTGTAGTTTTTAAGGCTTCATCTTTTGCATTTGATTCCAGGACTTATTTTGAATTAACTTTGGTATATTATATAAGTAAGGCTTACATATTAATTACAAATACCTATCTACTTATCTGCCTATCATTTGATGAAAAAAAATCTGCCTCCATTGAACTTTAAAGCAACCTTTACACCACTCTAATTCTACATAGAAGTAACTTTATTCCTGGGTGACCAGTTATACTCCATTAATTTGTATATCTATATTTATGACATTACTATATAATCTTGATAATTTTAATATGCACTACGTTTAAAATGGAAAAATGTGAGACTTTAAAGTTCATTACTGTCATTCAAGCTTCTGATTATTCTGGGACCCATACATATTTATGGGGATTTTATGGTCCATAGGTCAACAATTGGATTTTGATAGGAATTGAACTGAATTTGAAGTTCAAATTAGGAAGTATTACAATTTTTATATATTTAATCTTTTTAATTTAATTCTTCTTCTCTCATACAATACATTCCAATTCTAGCCTTCACTCCCTCCTTTCCTCCCAGCTACACCAGCTCACCTCTCCCCCAGATCGAACCCCCTACTTCCCCTCAAAAAGAACAAGCCTCTCAGCAGAACCAATAGAACAGGTGTATAACCTGATGGAACTAGGCCAGGCACCAGCCCCTACATCAAGGCTGGATGAGGCAGCTCAGTAGGAGAAAAAGGGTTCCAAGGACAAATAAAAAGGATTCATATGTATGGGATGTTTCCATTTATGTAAGTCCTCAGTCTTTTTTCAGTAATGGTCAATAATTCTAAAGTGTGATGTCTTATATTGCTTTCAAGTTATTCATGAGTATTTAATCACTTTTCATAGCATGTATATTCACTGTGTGACTGTTGAGTTTTCCTAATGTTCTTACTGACGTTTAAAAACTACCTCTAAGTAGTTTTTAATAGATTAGTTGGAATTTCTACATACAATATTATGATATGTAAAAGTAGAAACAGCCTTATTTATTACTCTACAGTTATGGATATTTAATTGCATTTTTGCTGAGTTGTTCTCTAGCTCTTCTGCTACAGATTGAAAACAATTGCCAGGAGTGCTCATCTTGCTTTGTATTTTAATGTACAGTGGAAGTGTTTCATTTCTTCACCATCAAGTTAGTACTAGCCTTGGGGTTTTGCAGATGCCATGGGGGAAATACTTCTCTACAGAGGCTTTAGGAAGGTCATAGATAATGCATGAAATGTTCTTAGCAAACGCCAAGTTGTGTGTGCTCCTGGGACTCTCATGAGCGGGTGTGAGCGCGCTTTTGTAGGATAGAGTGGGGAATTTACTCAGAAACAATGATATGTGTCCAATTAAGATGATTGCTGATATGTGATTATTTGGGAATAGGAAGTCTCAGGGCAGGGTTATATCCACAGGTTCAGATGTATAGAGAGAATTATACACCAGAGAGACAATAAGAGTGTCACAGAGGGGATGGAATAGAAAATTTTAATTGTTCTTACCCCTCCCCATCAGTCTACTATGCTCACTCTAATGATAAAAATTCTTGAGAGACTATATATATATATATGTGTGTGTATATGGACTATATATATACATATACGTATAAATTTGTATGTACATCACCTTTTCTGTATCAAAACCCCATGTAACCTTATTCCAGCAAGTTGTTTGAAAAGTTAAGACATGAATCATAGCACTTGATTCATAATATATGAACTACTTAGAACTTGAAATCTGTGCCCTTATCCCCTGAATAAAAGAGAGTTGAAAGGTTTTATTTTGAACTATCTTTACCTATTACAGAACTGTTTCATTTGAAGGTCTCTGGCTCTCAAGCTTACACAGAACTGGGACAGAAGTTTCCAAGTAGAGAAAAGGTGAGCACCTGAATTCAGTTTCTCCTAGCACCATTCCATCTCAGAATGAGACAGACTGTCTGAGATCCATTCTCTAGAAAATATAGAAAAGTAGCTGAAAATAGTCACTCACGGTTTGAAGAGACATATGAAAAGATTTGAAAAATTAAGTTTAAACATAACATTTTCCAGGTGTATTCTTTGGTAAGATGGATTTTTATGTTAACAGAAAATGGGTCTAATTGATTGCACTATTTCCTCTGAGGCAACATAATAAAGGAAATCCCCTTTTGTGATACTGGACAGACAGATACTGAGTATAACTAACTTCAATATAAACATTCAATTTTCCTGGATAAGTTTAATTTAGAATGCTTTATCTAAAATACATCTCCAAATTAGCACAAGTCACCAATGAACTCTTTATTTTATTTTCCTATCTCTTCCCTCATTTAGACACATTGTTTGTCTCAATCAAACATTTATACTCTTGATGTGTTTTGATGATTTTTTTAGATCCATATATAGTGAAATGAAAACTTGACTGTGAATATCATGCAATCAAGCAGTCTGCCTCCCTCTCCCCTTCTAGACTGTAGTAGTCTGAGCAGTGGGGGCTTTGTATTATGTCTCTCTATACTGAAAACCCAAAATATCATTTCTGTTTGCAACCATTGAATAGTTTTTACTATCAGTTCACACTCACATCCAAACAATATCTTTCTGGAGCAGTATCATCATGGAATTATTTGTTATTATTTTCTATAAATTTTACAATACTTCTGTATATGATTATTAGCTAACTTCTTGATAAAACGCTCTTTTCAAGACAACCTTCTAACTCTAAGACAGATTTTAGATGTTCCCTGGGTTCATACAGCTATGAGATATTTTCCTCTGTTTTCAGAAATAAAGCATAACTGTGTCATGTACATAGATGATTATAGAGATTAAACAAAGCTTTCATCAGGATAATGCAGAATCATTTAATAGTTTGTATGTGAATCTGTTAATATAATAACATTTTAAAATCTAGATACAGTTTCATGGTTTCACCATTGTTGTGTAGCATTATTAAATTCTTTTAAAATAATGCAATCTTGTGTTATTCTCCAAAGGAAATCATACAGTTGCAGTCAACATGAGCGAACTTGGAAAATACTATACAAACTGACATAAGCCAGGCACAAAAGGAAAAGCACTGAATTATCATACTTAAATACAGTAAGTATTACAATAAAACCCATAGAAAACAATACAAAAATGCAGCTGGGTGGTTGTGGGACACCTTTAATCCCAGCACTCAGGAGACAGGGACAGGCAGATCTCCGTGAGTTTGAGGCCAGCCTGGTCTCCAGAGTTCCAGGAGAGCCAGTCTCAAAAATAACAACAAAAATGCTTACCATAGGATTAAAGGCAGATTTTATCAATGTAAATACACTATAAAAGTTGAAACGATAAATTATAAATACATTCTGTGCAACATAGTTCTTGTTAAAAATTTGGCATTTGTATAATCAAATCTTAGGAGGGTAAGTCTCAAATTAAACATTCTGAACACACAAAATCTAACAGTACACAAGGAGTTTTGGGGAGATGTTTTATATATTTACTACCCTGATTATTGTGGTTTCATGAGTGTTTGAAAGTGCACAAACTGAACAAATTAAACATATTAAATACTTAACGTTTGTTGCATGTCACTTCTATCTCTGTAACACTTAAGAGAAAAAAACTGATAACTCACTCATCTCTACGATGTATCAGATAAGGTAGGCTAAGACAGCTGATACAGGGGAGGATGTTTGGAATTCTCCACCAAGTCAAAGTCATGTAACATGAAGGTGCTGTTAGAGGAGCAGAACAGAAAGATTTACGAGGACATGTCAGAATTCAGGGTAATTAATCAGTTGGGATGGCCCAGACATCCATGACTAGTATCAAGTCTTCCATGACATAGTAAGACATAATAGAGCTTGTGTGATAAGAACATTTGTTTCCAAGCATATCCTTGCCAGAGGCAGGGAACAGAGGAAAAGCTAGTCAAATGGCCAGTGAAAACAGTCAAAACTACAGAATCATGTGTTATAGTACATGTCCTCATGTGCTTTGTGCTGCAATGACAGAATGTCACATCATATAATGGTTAGTATATAGTGACAAAAAGTCACTTTAGCTCAGTCTGCTGAGGCTGGGAGGTTGAAGTTCTGGAAGGCTCCTCTGGCCTGGTGTTTAATTGCTGACTCTTGGTGCTTTTAGACTCTTCTCAGATAGAAGACACAGAAGAAGGGCTCTACCTTGTCTGTCTTTAATTCCTATTGTGTTGAGAGTTAGAAGGCATTACGTTTTCATTATTTTGAACAATAGGGAGAAACACACCTGTGATAGTATTAACTAATGAAGCAAGACAACAGGTGCTGTTGACTGTGGAACAGAAAATTCCCCGATTTTGAGAAAACTTGGATATTCAATATAAAGTAAGAGACAAATACTAGATGGGAAGGTAGAAATGTAGCAGGTTGCTGTAGAACGTTTCTCCTGGTCAGAAAACTTCTGTACTCTAACTTGGTATGGCATATTATAAAATTTGCATTCTTCAATGTAATTCAGTATTTTCAATGTATCCATTGATTATACAATTATCACCATGCTGTATTGTGAAACATCTTCATATCCATTCTAAGTAAAACCCTGTAACTATGAGCAGTCACTCTAGTCCTGCCTTCCCATCCTATAGTACCTCACAGACACCTAGTTGTCTGTAGGATTGACCTGTTCTTGAGACTTCAGATAAATGCACCCTGGCAATCTGTTGCCTTCAACGATTGGTTCCTTTCAATTACAGTGTTTCAGGATCTTCAAAGACATGATCTATTCTGGGACATTAAGCCTCTTTATTACAGAATAGTGTTCCATCTTATGAATAAAATTTATTTGTCCACTCATTCTTATATCAACAAATGGGTGCTTTATAAACTTATGATGTCATAGCTCTTCAGCTTAACCACTCCTGTACAAACTTTTGTGTGAATGTACATTTTCAATTCTTATGAGTGTATCCCCAGACTAAAATTGCTTGGCCACATGATAACTCCATTTTTTTTAAATTTTAAAGTGTTTCAACTTGTTTTCCCAATAGTTTGTACCATTTTAAAACACCACCAAAGATGTATGAGGATTTCATTTTTTATACCTTGTAATACTTACAGCTTTCATTATAATCATCTTGATCAATGTGAAATTGTATTTCCTTGTGGTTGTGATTTGAATTTCCTTAATAACAAATGATAAAGCACAGTATTTCCAATGCTGTTGACCATGTGTGTATCTCCAATAGAAAATGGATGTCCCCATATTCTGCCCAATTTAAATTGTATTATTTACACTTTTAATTGCCAAAATGCATTAGTTTTTCATGTACATTAATAAAAATTTGTTTCCTGGATATTTTATTTGAATATTCTTCCATGCCGTATATCATTTTTTCAGACTTAATATAATGTTCAATTAACAAATTTTGATTGATAGCATCTGATTTTAGCATCCTTTCTAAGAAAGACTACCAAATCCAATTTGTAAAAAATTGGTTGTGTTCTCCTTCAATAATAATACATAATATTATTCATAATAATCTCTATCTCCTATGTTTTGTTCAGATAGTCCATTTTGAGTTAACTTGATTTAATGGTATGCAAAGGAGCCACATATTAATAAGTATCTATTTAATTATGTCTTTGCCATATAATTAAAATAAACTATTTCCACATTTACTTATCATAAAATTTTTATCCTCAAAACTTGTAAGTTTGCTTCTAGGATATAAAATTCATTCCATTGATTGGCACATCTATATTTACTTCATTACTACACTATTAAAATTATTACAATATTGTAGTGAGATTCACGAGGGGAGAGACTTAAGTCTTCATTCTCCTATTTCAAGTTAGTTCTGGATTTCTTGGGTCACAAAATTTTCATGGAAGTATAATGATTCATGAGCAAGTAATTAAATAAAAAACAGGAGTTGATATGGATATTACTGAGTTTAGAGATTGATCACAAAAGTATATCCATTGTCACAAAGTTAGTTTCTTTGACTCATAAGGATGGAAGTCTTCCTTTTTTCTGTGTGTTTTTAATTCATTTCCATAGAACTTTGCAGTTCTAAGTGCAATGTCTTATATTTCTTTCATTTAATGTACATATTAGAAAATTATAATTTTCATTACATTTCTAATGAATATCATAGTTGTTGAGATTAACTTTTGATCTTCTCTTCTAACATTTTCTGACCATTTAAATGTTTTTTCAAATTACTTTATATACTAATTAGAATTTTCTATACAGAATATTATGTCATTAAGAAGTAAAAATAGTCCCATTACTTCCTTTATAATTAGAAGTACTTAATACCCAGTGTCTTGCTTACTTTGTTCTGACTATAATCTACTTTACAATATTAAACAAATATCCTAACAAATTGCTTCATTCATTAATATATGGAGAAAGTTTTTCAGGAGTATTGTTTGAAGGATGACGTTGATATTTTAATATTCAATAATACTTGAAAGAAAGACATGAAAATTTGTTAGAAAACTTCATCAAAGTTTTTAATATCTGTTCCTTAGCTATTCCTAGAACACACATAGACATAGAATATATATCACATGTTAAAGTATTTAATTAGTAACATACATGAGAGCTGCTGGAAAGAGATGTCAGAATTAAAAGAATTGAATTCAATGTCACATATCAAGGGAAGATAAGTAAGCAACATTTTTCTCACTTCCTACATAGGGTGAAATGGCAGAGGGAAATCACTCCACAGTAATTGAGTTCATCCTCGCTGGATTAACAGATCAACCAGAGCTGAAGGTCCCCCTCTTCCTTTTCTTCCTTGGAATCTACCTACTCACAGTGCTGGGGAACCTTGGCATGATCATCCTGATCATGCTCAGCTCCCACCTGCACACCCCCATGTACTTCTTCCTCAGCAGCCTGTCCTTCATTGACCTCTGTTATTCCACAGTTATGACTCCCAAGATGCTGGTGCACTTTGTGATAGAGAAGAATATCATCTCTTATCAGGAATGTATGACTCAGCTTTATTTCTTCCTTGTTTTTGTTATATCTGAGTGTCACATGTTGGCTGCAATGGCATATGACCGCTATGTTGCCATTTGTAGTCCTCTGCTCTATACTGTCACCATGTCTTATCAAGTCTGTTCCTGGATGGTAGGTGGGGTTTATGGCATGGGCTTCATTGGTGCAGCAGTTCATACTCTCTGCATGCTAAGAGTGGTTTTCTGTAAGGATAATATAATCAATCATTACTTCTGTGATCTTTTCCCATTGATGGAGCTTGCCTGCTCTAGTACTTTTGTTAATGAGGTAGTACTCCTTTGCCTCAGTGCTTTCAATATCTTTATTCCAACCCTGACCATCCTGGGTTCTTATGTCTTCATCATTGCTAGCATCCTCCGGATCAAATCCACTGAGGGCAGATTCAAAGCCTTCAGTACATGTAGCTCCCACTTCTTTGCCGTTGCAGTCTTCTTTGGTTCCCTGGCATTCATGTACCTGCAGCCCTTCTCAGTCAGTTCCAAAGACAAAGACAAGGTATCCTCTGTGTTTTATACTACTGTTGTACCCATGCTGAACCCAATGATATACAGCCTGAGGAATAGGGATGTCAAATTTGCTCTAAATAAGTTATTTCAAAAACAGAAGTTCCATACATAAAAAAAAAAGTTTACATAGCAAAAATAGCATGATTTTACAACCAATAAATTTTGTTTTCTGACCTCATCCAATTAAGCTCCAAGGAAGGAACTTTAATCTATGGTAAATAGCATCATCCACATGGGAAATTTTCAGTGTCTCTTGTGGATCCACCTTATACATCTTCTCCCAAAGACTGCAACAACAGCAGCAGCACTATAGCTTTTCTGGTCTTTCTTTAGAATAGATTTTCCTAAAATAAGATACATCCTCATTGCTTTAGAACCTTCTAGACTACAATTCCCATGAGCTTCAATGCCTTCAAATAAGATACATTAGGGTGGATAGCATTGAAATTTCCAAATAACACATGGTGCCTTGATCCCTGTATTAATCTATATTCAGAAGCACAGCACTGGAGCCTGTATTCCTCTTTTCCCAGCTTTAACTTTTAAACCTGACAATCTTACATCTATGATTTCAACTAAATCTAGTAGTAGACACAGAACATTCGTGGCTTTCTCTGGCTTGCCTTCAAATATATGACAACACACCTTTCTGCCATGTCTCCTCCACCTCATCCTGTAACACCAGCACTAGAAACAAGGGAACATATTTTTTTCTGAAAACAGAGATGAATAAATGCCTTTGTTTTCCTATGACTTTTGTCTTCTCTTCATATTATATTTTCTGCTATTCCATAAAACTCTATGCATGTACAACTATCACATGTATTGTTTGTTACATGATATGTGGGTGACTTACCACATACCAGTACAAAATAATACATAAAATCAAAAGTTTTCACAATTGAAAAGAACATAAATAGTTCTAAGTGTGAGTTCCCAAATAGAACTAAGTGTAAGTTCCCAAATTCCATTTTTCTTAACACCATTACACCTTATATGTGTCAGATCATCATGAACTCTGATCTCCAGAAATTATAAGAATATACTCACAGTAGCTGAAAATATTATTCATATTCTACAGTGATACCTCAGAAATCAGACAATTATCTCCTTTCTATTTCAAGCCAGACTTTTTCTAGTCATGCTTAATGATCCTCTTAGTCATTGTTAACACAAAAAAGAACTCATTACCTGCATCTTGTAGCATAGGGAAAAAATGCATACTTGATTTTCATTGGTCATGTAGGTTATGAAGATATTCCCTGTAAATAACCTTCATAGAAATGTGCTATTTCCATAGATAATTTTTGTTTCTAAATTTCTGGTACAGAATACACCCTCAAAAATAACAGAGCTCACCAAGTAGTATTAATCTTGTTTTCTGGTTGTTGCTTTTTTCACTTACTTTGGATTCCCTACTTGCTTTAATAAATCATATAAACATATTTGTGTATTTTGGTGATTTTTGTAAACCAAATAATTTTAACATGACAAACTATTGCTCCTTTGCTGTTAAACTACGAATATTTTACAAATTTGTTTGTATTATCCAAACAGACTCCTAAAAATTCTTCCTTGACGATCCTTGGTTAGTATTACAGTAGCTGTGCTTCTGTGGACCTGCCAATCATGACATTTATCCTATGGTCAACACTGCTAAATTTTTCTAAATTGTACTTCACTTTCTAAGAAACCTGGACTCTACATGATGTATCTCTCATCTCTATCCTGAATACCCACAAGGCATTTCTATGGGGTGGGTATCTTTACCAACTGAACCATCTTACTGACCCATGTTTGCAATCTTTACACACTTACTAAAGTATATCTGATAAAACTATAATATATACTAAAGTATTATATTGATTGTTCCTTTTACATACATTAGAAAGAAATGTTTATGACACTCAGCAAAGTGAATCTGGATTGGTAAAGTTAACTGGTGTTTGTAAAAATAATGGCCACTGGAGGAGGCCTTTTTAGTAAGGACTGTGTCAACTGACTAACACTCTTAGGGGCTCACAGAGACTGAAGCCACAGACAAGAAACCTGCAGGATCCCATAAGTACATTTTATGGCTGTCTGGGTTGGAGATCTTGAAAACTCCCACAGACTGGAGTTGGTATGGGTGTGTCTCTGACCCTTTTACTGGCCCTTGAGAGCCTTTTGCTCCTGCTAGGCTGCCTGGCCCACCCTATATGTAGGGATTGGTGCTGGCCTTATTCCATCTTGTTATGCCTTGCCCTGATTGCTCTATAACAATAGGGGGACAGTTATTTCCTGGTGAGAAGCAGGGTAGAGATGTTTGTGTGTGGTGATGGGAGTTAGATCTGGAGGAAAGCAGAGATGAGGGAAGGGAGGAGGGAAAGTCCAAATGTATTGTATAAGTTGATTGTGAGAAGACAGGAAAAAAAATCTACTGGCTGCTCTGTGAACAACAAACTCTCCTCCACCTGATTCTCGCACCTGCAACCATGCTTAAGGCCTAGAAAGCAGAAGTGATTTTCAGATGCTGTTCTGATTGCAATAAAACTTGAGATCAATAGGGAGAAAACTGTAAATATTTCAAATCACAAAGCACAGAGTCTGAATTCTTTGGAAGATAGATAGTAGAAAAATATTTTTTCACAAATTTTTTATGACAAATTAATGACCTGTTGCCATGCAGGTTTAAAACTCACTCTGTAACCCAGGCTGTTCTCCTGTGCACAGTCCCCACTATTCGTCTTTCTGATGGGGCAGATTAGAGGCATGTGTCACCATGACCAGTCATACATTTCTTTAATTGGTCATCACTTTAAGTGAAGCACTAGAATTTCAGAGTGGGGATGAAGTGGCTCAAAGGCTAAGAGAGATCAACATACAGGAGAGGAAAGAGGCAGGTGTGGTAGTGCACCTGTAACCCTGATGCTGGGAAAGAGATGGGAGGACCACAAAGTGGTAGGTATGGCCAGCTAGCCAAGTTCTAGATTCAGGGAGACACCTAGTCTTAAGGAAATAAAGAGGACAGCAATACAGGTCACTGGTGTCCTATGGCCTCTGCATGAGCATGCATGCATGTGTGCACATGCCCACACATATGTACACATATGCAGACAACACACACAGACATTCATAAGGGAAAATGAGAAGAAATGCACATTTCAGACACCTGGAATTGGCTTGAAAAAATTGTAGTATATGTAAGCTTGACGTTAATATTACAAATGCATTGCAAATATGCTATAAATAATTAAATTATTCAACTAAAACCCAATAGAGGAACATAACTAAACAGAAACGCCTAAAGATGTAGAGACACAGAAAATACATTAAAATGGTCTGGGATTTTTTTTTCTTCCTCTCCCTCTTCCTTCTTTCTTTTCTTCTTCTTTTACTTCCCTGCCTTCCTACCTTTCTTCATTCTTTCCTTCCTTCTTTTTCTCCTTTCAGCCAAGTAAATGGGCAGCATTTTCCAGTATTCACTTTTTATTTCAGAATAATCTTATATTTACAGAAAGATTGACAAGATTGTCAAAAGGTGTTACATGGTACGCTATTTTGCCTCATGCTGGCATCAAAATGGCACACACTCATCAAAGCTAAGCAGCCATAAGTCAGTGTGCATCTTTCAATATCAGAGAAGCTTCTTTAACAGATGCACATACAGATCTACAGTAGTTGTGATGCAGACAGTATCGCAGAGTGCTGAGTCCTAAGTAGAACAACCATAGTAAACGCCCCTCCAAATGCTCAGGTATCACTGCAGAAGAGAAAACAGGAATTCTTCTGTATCGAGGATTTACCTCTTACCCTTTATTCATCTTTTTCTTTACTTACACATGTCTACGTGGATGCATGAACACTAGTGTTTGCTCTGTTTAATTTCCACTATCAGTGCATTTATATATTCTTAAAGTTATTCAAGTTTTGACATTTTGACATTAGAAGTCATTTTTCTACTGTACCTGAGTCCCTTTGACAATTCCCATTATAATATTCCAGTATTTCTTTGCTTCTTGGCACTAAAAGGTGTTCCACATATCTTGAATACATCTGACATGGGAACAATATTATCCATTTATCTAAGAATCTCTGCTTACTCTTAGTGAAGAAGAGGAGAGGAAGGCTAGCACTCCCATGTGAGCTGTGTGTGCACTGTGCTATTTTGTTATCATTGCTTCTAATCTCTGGGCAGACTTGATTAGGAGTCAAGGTACATGGGAACACCTTTTATACAGATATTATCTGTAATTCATATGTGTGTATCTGTCATGAATTGAAAATAACTTATAATGATGTTGTATACTCTCAGTTAGTACCATATTATATTCTCTGTTAGAATACTCAATTAGGGTTCACTTTGGAAATATCCATTTGTAGGCTGGAGCCTTTCACTAGAGGAAACTTCACTGCCATCACCATTGCCTATGGATTATTGGCTCATTCCTACTTTTCAGTTATTATAAAGCAGTTACAGATTTTTCCGCCTGTATCCTTATGAAAACAACTGCCCAAACAATTCTATAGAGTGAATTGACTACTATATAGATCATTTTATCTTTAATCTTACAATTAATACTTATTTTCCAACTTACATCAGCATGTTCATCTTCAACCCTTACACTGGTGTTATATTTTTAAATGTCACAAACAATAAAAAAAAGTATAAGTAACAACATTTTAAACATTTAAATACATTTTAAAATGTATTCCTAAGATTTTATCTTACTTCAATTTATGAATATAAGTCTCTGTATGCGTGTGTACTATGTGGGTGCCCATGAAGGCCAAAAGAGGATGTCAGATTTTCTGGAGCTAAAATGACAGGCTGAGCTGCCTGACTTGGGTTCTGGGAGGTGAACTCAAGGTCTCTGCAAGAGCAGCGTGTGTTCTTAGTAGCTGAGCTATTGCTCCAGCCCCTAGGTGGCAACATTTAATAACAATCACAAATCATTTCCTATTTCTCCAAACCCTACAAAAACTGAAAAACACTGAACTTGTGTTCTCCAGTATTTCAGAAACTATTTCTAAATTGGAAATTGTTATAAAACCTCCTGCCACCCTATCTCAAGGCCTTCAGTTCTAGGCCTTAAATTAATCATTACTACAATCTCAAAAAAGGCACTCATGGGAATTAATGAGAGTGTCATAAGAAGTATAATAAAGGAATATTTAATTGTTCTTGTCTCACAGTACTTCATCCCTTGTGGAAAGAAACCTTGAGAGAATTTCCTTTTATATATATTTATAATAAAAACTCAGTATGAAATGCTATGTGCTACTAACATCATTCAGGTAAGTACCTTGGGAAGCTTGGAGGGCAATCAGAATACTGGATTTGTATGTGCACACAAACAACTCAGACGAGGTGGTGCATTCTGATCCCCTAAATATAAGAAAGCCTGCGTCTTTATTTGGATTATCAGCGTCACCAAATGAAGGAAGAGTTCACATAAGAGGCACCGGGCCTACAGTTCCCACCTCACAGTGAGACAAAGAAAAAGTGAGTGTGTGACTTTTGTTTCTCCTCACACCACTCCAGCTCAGAATTCAGAATTTTAGAGGCCATCATCAACTCTAGGACACAGACACTGTCAAAATTGCTTCACACTGGCTGATAGTGATCACTCATATTTTCCAATAACACATCAAAAGTCAGGAAGGATATGATGATCATTTCATATTTCTGTCTAAAATTATTCCATCTTATGTTTAATGATTTTGTTTATTTATTTATTTATTTATTTATTTATTTATTTATTTATTTAGTGTTTTTGAGACAGGGTTTCTCTGTTGTAACTCTGGCTATTCTGGAAAGCACTCTGCAGACCAGGATGGCCTTGAACTCACAGCAATATGCCTGCCTCTGCCTCCCAAGTGCTGGGATTAAAGGCATGTGCTCCCTGGCCTGCTTAATGAGTTTTGATGTTGCAAAATGCATTTAAAGCAACAGACAGTAAATGTAATATTCATTTGTTACTGGTGATACAGATACAAGGTATAAATTACTTTTATGTGAACAATCAGTTTTAGTAGATAATTTAAATTTACAAAACACTGTTCTTAAATCCACATACAAATCAATATGGTTCATCCAGTGCTGTCTAACTTGTGTGCCTATCATTTTTGCCATGTTGGATTCCCTGTTTCTTTTTTTAAAAATATCTTTAAAATGATTAATTTACATTGATATTGCTATAACTTCTTACTATGACTAGAAAACGTGCTATAGTAATACTTGTAATCATTGAATATTTTGCAGAATTAAATTACTTCCGTTAATCCTGCTAGACTTGGTTTCTATTTAAAAAAGTACAGATTGACCCTATTTGGGGCCTGGACTTTAGCAGCCATGCTCCTGCGGATCTCTCATCATAGTGTCCCACTGGTCTAACCCCATCTCCCACTCTGTATTGGAGCAGGTTGAGGAGCAGAGATCTTGTCTCCTCCATATTCCTATCTTGAATCCTCAGTAAGCATTCCTTCTTATAATGATTAAATTATTTTAGTATCAGTTTGCATTCATATACAAGTAATATCATCTTGAAATATTGAAATTAATTAGATATTAATTATTATAGCCTACACATTTCATAATTTTGTGCATGGTATCAGCTAAGTTGTTTATAAAATGAATCTTCAAGACAAGCTGGAATATAAATTCCTACAGAATTTACTATTCCTACAGAATAATAACTCAAAATTTAAACCCTAAGACTATTTTAGATGTATCCTGGGTCTATATAACTAGGAGATACTGTTGTCTGTTTTCAGGGACAAGCATAACTGTGTGATTTGCATCAGGTGGCTGTGGAGATGTAGCAAATTCAATCAAGATAACACAGAATTATTTAAACAACTTATTATATTAGCCCAGCAAGACTAAAGTGAAACAATGACTCTAGTTATGCCTTAGCTTAATACATTTGTTATGAGTCATCATCACATTCTCAAAAAATAACAAAATGTTTATTTTGCCAACGTAACCTTATTTCAAATGACATGCATAAACTCAGAGGGCATGACGCAACGTGAAAAAAAATCCAAAAAGGAGAAATGCTGAGTTATTTTGCATATATATGATAAGTACAAAAGTCAAATCTAAAGAAAATGACATATGGGTGATTCCTGGAATCTGAGAGATGGGAGACACAGGGAGGACCTGTGCAATTAGTACTAATTCTTACTAATTTTAAATGCATAAAGTATTATTCTTTGTATAGTACAATGCTTGTAGTTTATAGCAAGGCTTTGTTCTTAGAGCTTAAGGTAGATCTCCTCTCAATGAACATTCTGAAAACAATTAAAGAAAGCAAGCAAAAAAATGACCAAAAAATCTTTGGTAGAGGATATATATATTGATTACCTAGATTAATGGTTCTCAACCTTCTGAATGCTTCCACCCTTTAATATAGTTCCTCATGTTCTGATCCCCTAACCTAAAAATATGTTCATTTCCAATTTTATAACTGCATAGAAAATTTTCATTTCTAACTTTACAAGTGCATATGGAAATGAAATTATTTTCATTTTAAACTTTATAACTGTAACTTTGCTAATGAGCAGTGTCTCAGTTCCTAAGACCATCAGAAATACGCGTTATCCTATAGTCGCCACCCACAAGTTGAGGACTGCTATCCTACATTGTGGTGACAATGTCATATGATCTGAATATGCATGAACTAATCAAATTATGTACATTTAATGTACATGGTTCATTTGATGCAATTTCTACTCAATGGCATTCTTAAGACATATACAAATAAACATTATTTCCTTAAAATATTTAGGTATTTTGATGATGACCCATTAATCTCTAAAATTCATCAGACAAAGTCTAAGGAACTGATACAAGGAGGTTGCTTGTAATTCTCAGCCAAATTCAAAAGCATGCAACTAGACAGACAGCATTAGCAGAGTAGAATATGATGCTGCACAGTAGAACTAAGAGATTTTGTCATAAACAGACTTGGGTTAATTTAATTGACAGTAATGGGTCAGGACCCCTGATTGCTGTCAAAGCCACAAAGACTTTGCAAGACATAATTCAGATCTTGTGAGTATGAATAGTGTTTCCTGGGACAGCTTATGAGGGGCAAGCATGACAGAAAAACAGTCATCTGGTCTGTAAAACGCTTAGAATTGCTGAATGATGTTTCTTAGTCTGCCATATGCTGTTTTAACACAGTACTACATTCTAAAATAGGCAGTATATAATAATCAGAAATTCATTTGGCTCTAGTCCTTGGGCACTTGAATACCCAATGTCAGAGGGCACATCATATTGTGGTAGGCAAGGAAAGACACAGGTATACACCCTAGAGCACGAGAGACCACTCATTCTTATGTTAGGCAAGAACAAGTATGACAACTAACTTAATTTCATCTTATTAAATGGATGATCTTATAAAGTGGTCTCTTTAAAGGTTTCACTTCTCCACAGTATTACATTGGAGATTAAATTCCTAATACAACTTTGAGGGGACACAGTCCATCCATACCTATGCATGGATATAAAATCTTTTAATAGAGTTAACAGTATGTGATGTATTAAAGTTAATGCAAGATTTTGTGAATAATGACTAGAAAATATCAATTAAAATTAAGCTTTATTATGAATCTATGACATTAACCTCTAGACATTTTTCAAGCTTTTTCTAGTAAAGTATAGAATTGACCCAGAATTGGAGATGGTAATTCTTGGCAAGAGATGGCTAAATGGGGAGTTAGAAGTTAGCAGATATGAGGCAAGTTATTCTTTTGATTCTTTTTTTATAATCTATTCAACCCTCTTTTTTGCCAGTCCCACTCAATAGTTCATTTTTTATTTTTCTTTTTGCCACTCATAAACTAATATAAATATAACATTTAAAATTATGTGTCTTATGTCTTTAATTCATTATCAGTTAACAGTTTAAGAAGTCTGGGGTTGGTAAGATTGTATTGTTGGTAGACACACTTGCTACATAAACCTGAAGAACTGAGTAAGGACCCCCAGAATCCACTAAAAAGCCAGAAATAGTAGTATCTGTAATCCAGGCATCTCTCTTTAGAGACAGAACAAAGTTAGAAGAAGCTACGGAGGCTAAAGGGACACGTTAGCCTTGGATTGTCCTGGCAAGTGATACTGCTTGAGAATATAAAACAGCAAGGAGTCACACCTGAAGGTTGTCCCCTGATCTCTATTTGCACATCATGGCTCACACATGCCTGTACAAACACACACACACACACACACACACACACAAACACACACACACACACACACACACACATGCACCAATATCCACACAAAGAAAAACCTATGTTTTCTTGTTTATGTAATATAGAGACAAATACACTCAGTGATTGTTCTAGCATATGAGTCATCAAAGTACTTTCAGTTACTTATGGGAGAGAGACATATCACAGCCCAGGAAAACTCTACTTGCCATATTTGGCATGAGTTTTCAGGAATTGATTAGAATAGCTTCCAGGAGGGTAACAAAGAATCAGGTTATGGTAGACAGCACATGTTAGTGCCAATTTGTCGTGTAAATACATTGTGACAAAAATATATTTTAAATACACATTTTCCATTAAACATTTCAGTGTGTTTAGTTTATTCATGGAATTATACAGACAACATCACGATCTATAGTAGAGTATTTCATCATCATCCACCCAACTAAAGCCTTATTACCACAAGCAGTCATCTAAGTGCTTTCCCACAACACTTGACAGAGCGTTCTTTCTCTCTGCATGAATTGGCCTATTCTGAACATTTACCATAAACTGGGTTTTATGAAACATGGCCTCCCATGTCTGGTTCATTTCATTTACCATGCTTCAGACTCACAATGTGACAACTCTCTGACTACAGTCATCTTTGTGGTCAAAGCACACAGTACCTAACCATTCATCACTGAATGGACATTTGGTGGGTTCCAACCACTGCCTATCATAAGCACATTTCAATATTTTCAGTTCTAGAGGGTATGTCTTGTATCTAGCATGAAATTGTTTGGCATATGGTAACACAACATTTATTATTTTTAAAGCAAGATGTTTTTCAAATATTGTACATTATTTTAAAATATCAGGAAAAATATATGAGAATGCTAATTTCTTCATTCCTTTGACAAGCACAATTTTTTGCATTGTAACTTTCCCAATTAGTATGAAATGCTATCGCATCCCCAGTGGTTTTAATTTGAAGTTCCTTAATAGCCATTGAGACAGAAATTTTCAGGTGATTGTTGGCCATGTGTGCACAATCAATGGAGGTATGACTACACACATCTTCTAACCATTATACATTACGTGTCCTTTTAGTGATAATGTTGTGTGACTTCTGTATGTACACGACCAGTATTTCTTGTTCAAATATATGCCTTGAAATTTTTTTCTCATTCTGTGTGACATTTTTCAAGTTATACATTTTGTTTTTTAAAGTGGTTTTTATTTTTAACAATGCTCAGTCTACCTATTTTATATGATTGTCTCTTTTTTGAGTTTCTTACATAAAAAATATCATCAACTCCAAACTTGCAAGGATTAAGTCTTGTGGGTTTTTATTTTATTATTGTTGTAAATAGGCTCTTACATTTGTTTCCAGCACCCATCTTAAATTTATTTTATTGTTTAAAGGGAGCTGTCCAGTTTTCTCAGTTTATATGTTGAAAAATTATTATCTCTACTGAAATGTCATAAAATCTTTACACTGAATTAACTCTTTCCTGATGTCTGTCAATAGAACGTCAATTTCATTTCATCTGTTCTTAAGTCAATATAACCCCATCTTGATATTGTGACACTTAAACTATTTTCAAGTTGGAAAAGGGAAAATTTCCAACATTATTCCTCTCTTTTAAATTTTCTGTGATTTTCCTTGGCCCCAAACCTTCTTTAGGTAATATGTAGCCTTTGGGTCAGTACCTTCAACACTAGAGCTGTGATTTTACAGCATTGCACTGAATTTGAATGAAATTTTAGAATTTTTTTCATTTTCACAATGTTGAATCTTTTAATTCCCTTTACATAGTTCTTGGATTCTTTTCAATTCCTTGTGATTCGATGTACAATGTCTTACATGTCTCTCATTACTAATAAAAATTTTACAACTTTCTATAATTTAAATAAGTTTTATGATTCTTGAGTTTTCTTATCAATCTGATTTTCCACTGCTTCACTCACTTTATACACTAGTTCAATATATATACAATTAGTTTGCATACCACTTAGAATTTTCTCTACTTACGAAAAGACAAAAAGTCTTGTTTGCATTACACATAAAATTGTCTTCTTTTTATTTTTTGATTAATTGCCAAAATGAAAACCTCTGATTCAAAACAGAATGGAAGTGCAAGGAGTTTATATTTTGCTTGTATATTAAATTACTGTATGGGATTTCCAGTAGTATTTGTTGGGGTATCTTACTGATGATACATATTTTAATAGGAAATCATCATACGTAGAGTAGATGAGAGTATTATAAGTCTGGAATATTGAGTTCTCAGGAAACAAAAACAAAGCAATCATATCTGTTACTCAAGAGTTTAGGGCAAAGTATGAGCAAACTCTTCTGCAATAGAACACAGATGGATGTAAATGACTTAGGTCTACCTATAATTTGTTTACATGCTCTTTATTTTGGGAGATGTCAAAATCTTTGCCATTTAACATACATAAGTCATTATCAGAGACAATTTGGAAATACCTGTTCTAAAAAGAAACTTAAAATATATATTACACTTCCATGTATAGAGAGACAATAAATATCTAACTGCTATGTTTTCACATACTAAATAGAACTCCCAGGAAGAAATGGCAGAAAGTAATCAATCCACAGTAACTGAGTTCATCATTGCTGGGTTAACAGATCAACCAGAGCTGCAGCTGCCCCTCTTCTTCTTCTTCCTTGGAATCTATCTGCTCACGGTGCTGGGGAACCTGGGCATGGTCATCCTGATCCTGCTCAGTTCCCACCTGCACACCCCCATGTACTTCTTCCTCAGCAATCTGTCCTTCATTGACCTTTGTTATTCCACAGTTATCACCCCCAAGATGCTGGTGAACTTTGTTTCAGAGAAGAATGTCATCTCCTACCAGGAATGTATGACTCAGCTCTATTTCTTCATTGCTTTTGTTGTATCTGAGTGTCACATGTTGGCTGCAATGGCATATGACCGCTATGTTGCCATTTGTAGTCCTCTGCTCTATAATGTCACCATGTCTTACCAAGTCTGTTCCAGGATGGTAGGTGGAGTGTATAGCATGGGCTTCTTTTGTGCTGGTGTTCATACTCTCTGCATGCTAAGAGTGGTTTTCTGTAAGGATAATATAATCAATCATTACTTCTGTGATCTTTTCCCATTGATGGAGCTTGCCTGCTCTAGTACTTTTGTCAATGAAGTAGTACTCCTTTGCCTCAGTGCTTTCAATATGTTTATTCCTACCCTGACCATCCTGGGTTCTTATGTCTTCATCATTGCTAGCATCCTCCGGATCAAATCCACTGAGGGCAGATTCAAAGCCTTCAGTACATGTAGCTCCCACTTCTCTGCTGTTGCAGTCTTCTTTGGTTCCCTGGCATTCATGTACCTACAGCCCTTCTCTGTCAGCTCCAAAGACAAAGGCAAGGTGTCCTCTGTGTTTTATACTACTGTTGTACCCATGCTGAACCCAATGATCTACAGCCTTAGGAATAGGGATGTCAAACTTGCTCTAAATAAGTTATTTCAAAAACAAAAGTTCCATACATAAAGAAATGCTTACATAGCAAAATCGTATGATTGTATAACCAACAAATTTTATTTCTAACCTCATTCAATGAAGCTCCTAAGAAGGAACTTCTGTTCTGTGTGAAATTTCATCATGACCTAAGAAAGTTTCAATATGCCTTATTGATCCACCTTATACATCTTCTCCCAAGGACTGCAGCAGCAGCAGCAGCAGCAATACTGTGCCTTTCTGGTCTTTCTTTAAAATAGATTCTCCTAAAGTAAGGTATTATCTCATTTCCTTAGAACCTTCTAGACTTTACAATTCCCATGAGTATCAAGGCCTTCAAACAAGTTACATTAAGTCGGCAAACATGGATATTTCCAAATAACACATGGTACTTTGATCCCTGAATTAATTTTTATCCAGAAGCACAGCACTGGAGCCTGTATTCCTCTTTTCCCAGTGTTAAATTTTAAGCCTGATAACTTTGCATCTATTATTTCTACTGAACTCTGTAGCAGGAACAGAACATCAGTGGTTTTCTCTTTGGCTTGCCTTCAAATATATGAAAAGACACCTTTCTGCCATGTCTCCTCCACCTCATCTTGTTACACAAAACTAGAAACAATGGAACATTTTGTTTTCTGAAAACAGGGATGAATAAATGCCTTTGTTTTCCTATAATTTTGGCTTCTCTTCATGTTATCTTTTCTGTTATTCCATAAAACTCTATGTATGTACAATCATCCCATGTGTGGTTTCTTGCATGGTATGTGGATGACTTACCACATGACAGCACAAAATAATACGTATAATCAAAAGTTTTCATAACTGAACAGAGCATAAATAAAATAGAAATTTCCAAGGAGAAGTTCCAACTATGATTTCCTAAATTCCATTTCTCCCAGCACCATTACACCCTAGATGTGTCTGACCATCATGAACTCTGCTCTCCAGAAATTATAAGAATAGAGTCACAGTAGCTAAAAATACTACTCATAACCTACAGTGGTACCTCAGAAATCATGCAAGTATTTTCTTCCTATTTCAAGCCAGACATTTTCTAGGCATGCATAATGATCCTCTTAGTCATTGTTAACACAAAAAATAACTCATTATCTGCATCTTGTAGCACAGGAAAAAAGGCATACTTGACTTGCATTGGTCATGTATATCATGTAGATATTACCTATAAATAACCTTCATGCAAATCTGCTATTATTATAGATAGTATTTGTTTTGAAACCTCTGCCATAGAATACAACCTCAAAGTAACAGAACTCACCAGGTATTATTAGTCTTGTTTTCTGGTTGTTGCTGTTTTTCTTTTGTTTTCTTTTGGATAGCCTACTTGCTTTAATAAATCATGTAAACATATTTGTGGTGATGGGGGTTAGGTCTGGAGGAAAGGGGAGATGAAGGAAGGAGGGAGAGTTGGGGTGTATTGTATAAATTGAATGTGAGAATACAATAAAAACAACTACTGGCTGCTCTGTGAACAACAGACTCTCCTCCACCTCATTCTCGCACCTGCAACCATGCTTAAGGCCTAGAAAGCAGAAATGATTTTCAGACGCTGTTCTGATTGCAATAAAACTTGAGATCAATAGAGAGAAAACTGTAAATATTTCAAATCACAAAGCACAGAGTCTGAATTCTTTGGAATATAGATAGTAGAAAAATATATTTTCACAAATTTTTTATGACAAATTAATGACCTGTTGCCATGCAGGTTTAAAACTCACTCTGTAACCCAGGCTGTTCTCCTGTGCACAGTCCCCACTATTCGTCTTTCTGTTGGGGCAGATTAGAGGCATGTGTCACCATGACCAGTCATACATTTCTTTAATTGGTCATCACTTTAAGTGAAGCACTAGAATTTCAGAGTGGGGATGAAGTGGCTCAAAGGCTAAGAGAGATCAACATACAGGAGAGAAAAGAGGCAGGTGTGGTAGTGCACCTGTAACCCTGATGCTGGGAAAGAGATGGGAGGACCACAAGGTGGTAGGTATGGCCAGCTAGCCAAGTTCTAGATTCAGGGAGACACCTAGTCTTAAGGAAATAAAGAGGACAGCAATACAGGTCACTGGTGTCCTATGGCCTCTGCATGAGCATGCATGCATGTGTGCACATGCCCACACATATGTACACATATGCAGACAACACACACAGACATTCATAAGGGAAACTGAGAAGAAATGCACATTTCAGACACCTGGAATTGGCTTGAAAAAATTGTAGTATATGTAAGCTTGACGTTAATATTACAAATGCATTGCAAATATGCTATAAATAATTAAATTATTCAACTAAAACCCAATAGAGGAACATAACTAAACAGAAACGCCTAAAGATGTAGAGACACAGAAAATACATTAAAATGGTCTGGGATTTTTTTTTCTTCCTCTCCCTCTTCCTTCTTTCTTTTCTTCTTCTTTTACTTCCCTGCCTTCCTACCTTTCTTCATTCTTTCCTTCCTTCTTTTTCTCCTTTCAGCCAAGTAAATGGGCAGCATTTTCCAGTATTCACTTTTTATTTCAGAATAATCTTATATTTACAGAAAGATTGACAAGATTGTCAAAAGGTGTTACATGGTACGCTATTTTGCCTCATGCTGGCATCAAAATGGCACACACTCATCAAAGCTAAGCAGCCATAAGTCAGTGTGCATCTTTCAATATCAGAGAAGCTTCTTTAACAGATGCACATACAGATCTACAGTAGTTGTGATGCAGACAGTATCGCAGAGTGCTGAGTCCTAAGTAGAACAACCATAGTAAACGCCCCTCCAAATGCTCAGGTATCACTGCAGAAGAGAAAACAGGAATTCTTCTGTATCGAGGATTTACCTCTTACCCTTTATTCATCTTTTTCTTTACTTACACATGTCTACGTGGATGCATGAACACTAGTGTTTGCTCTGTTTAATTTCCACTATCAGTGCATTTATATATTCTTAAAGTTATTCAAGTTTTGACATTTTGACATTAGAAGTCATTTTTCTACTGTACCTGAGTCCCTTTGACAATTCCCATTATAATATTCCAGCATTTCTTTGCTTCTTGGCACTAAAAGGTGTTCCACATATCTTGAATACATCTGACATGGGAACAATATTATCCATTTATCTAAGAATCTCTGCTTACTCTTAGTGAAGAAGAGGAGAGGAAGGCTAGCACTCCCATGTGAGCTGTGTGTGCATTGTGCTATTTTGTTATCATCGCTTCTAATCTCTAGGCAGACTTGATTAGGAGTCAAGGTACATGGGAACACCTTTTATACAGCTATTATCTGTAATTCATATGTGTGTATCTGTCATGAGCTGAAAATAACTTATAATGATGTTCTATAGTCTCAATTAGTACCATACGTTTCACTTTGGAAATATCCATTGGTTGGCTGGAGCCTTCCACTTCAGGACACTTGACTGACATCATCTACTGCCTATGGATTATGTGCCCATTCTTAGTTTTCAGTTATGGTAGAGTAGTTACAGAATTTTCAACCTGTATCCTTTTGAAAACAACCACCTCAATAATTCTACAAACTAGAGTGAAGTGACAATTATATACTTCATTTTATCTTTGATTCTACAAATAGTACTTATTTCCCAACTTACATCAGCATGTTCGTCTCCAGCCTTTTTACTGGGGTTGTATTTTAAAATGTCATCAGCAATAAGAAAATTTATAAGGTATAACATTTTAAAATATTTTCTTAAGATTTTATTTGACTTCAATTTATAAATATAAGTCTGCATCCATGTGTACTGATGTGTGGGTGCTCATGGATGCCAAAAGAGGGCATCAGAATATCTAGACTTAAAATGACAGGCTGAGCTGCCTGACATGGGAGCTGTGAGGTGCACTCAGGTCCTCTGCAGGAGCAGCAGTCTTAATAGCTGAGCTATTGCTCCAGCCCCTAGGTGGCAACATTTAATAACAATCACAAATCATTTCCTATTTCCCCAAGCTCTAAGAAAACTGAAAAAGACTAAACGTGTGTTTCTCCAGTATTTCAGAAACTATTTCTAAATTGGAAATTGTTATGAAGCCTCCTATAACCCTATCTCTAGGCCTTAAGTACTAGCCCTTAAAATAATCATTACTACAATCCCCCCAAAAAAAGTACTCATGGGAATTAATGAGTGTGTCAAAAGAAGGATAATAAGGGAAATCTTAATTGTTCTTGTCTCACAGTACTTCATCCCTTGTGGAAAGAAACCTTGAGAGAATTTCCTTTTATATATATTTATAATAAAAACTCAGTATGAAATGCTATGTGCTACTAACATCATTCAGGTAAGTACCTTGGGAAGCTTGGAGGGCAATCAGAATACTGGATTTGTATGTGCACACAAACAACTCAGACGAGGTGGTGCATTCTGATCCCCTAAATATAAGAAAGCCTGCGTCTTTATTTGGATTATCAGCGTCACCAAATGAAGGAAGAGTTCACATAAGAGGCACCGGGCCTACAGTTCCCACCTCACAGTGAGACAAAGAAAAAGTGAGTGTGTGACTTTTGTTTCTCCTCACACCACTCCAGCTCAGAATTCAGAATTTTAGAGGCCATCATCAACTCTAGGACACAGACACTGTCAAAATTGCTTCACACTGGCTGATAGTGATCACTCATATTTTCCAATAACACATCAAAAGTCAGGAAGGATATGATGATCATTTCATATTTCTGTCTAAAATTATTCCATCTTATGTTTAATGATTTTGTTTATTTATTTATTTATTTATTTATTTATTTATTTATTTATTTATTTATTTATTTAGTGTTTTTGAGACAGGGTTTCTCTGTTGTAACTCTGGCTATTCTGGAAAGCACTCTGCAGACCAGGATGGCCTTGAACTCACAGCAATATGCCTGCCTCTGCCTCCCAAGTGCTGGGATTAAAGGCATGTGCTCCCTGGCCTGCTTAATGAGTTTTGATGTTGCAAAATGCATTTAAAGCAACAGACAGTAAATGTAATATTCATTTGTTACTGGTGATACAGATACAAGGTATAAATTACTTTTATGTGAACAATCAGTTTTAGTAGATAATTTAAATTTACAAAACACTGTTCTTAAATCCACATACAAATCAATATGGTTCATCCAGTGCTGTCTAACTTGTGTGCCTATCATTTTTGCCATGTTGGATTCCCTGTTTCTTTTTTTAAAAATATCTTTAAAATGATTAATTTACATTGATATTGCTATAACTTCTTACTATGACTAGAAAACGTGCTATAGTAATACTTGTAATCATTGAATATTTTGCAGAATTAAATTACTTCCGTTAATCCTGCTAGACTTGGTTTCTATTTAAAAAAGTACAGATTGACCCTATTTGGGGCCTGGACTTTAGCAGCCATGCTCCTGCGGATCTCTCATCATAGTGTCCCACTGGTCTAACCCCATCTCCCACTCTGTATTGGAGCAGGTTGAGGAGCAGAGATCTTGTCTCCTCCATATTCCTATCTTGAATCCTCAGTAAGCATTCCTTCTTATAATGATTAAATTATTTTAGTATCAGTTTGCATTCATATACAAGTAATATCATCTTGAAATATTGAAATTAATTAGATATTAATTATTATAGCCTACACATTTCATAATTTTGTGCATGGTATCAGCTAAGTTGTTTATAAAATGAATCTTCAAGACAAGCTGGAATATAAATTCCTACAGAATTTACTATTCCTACAGAATAATAACTCAAAATTTAAACCCTAAGACTATTTTAGATGTATCCTGGGTCTATATAACTAGGAGATACTGTTGTCTGTTTTCAGGGACAAGCATAACTGTGTGATTTGCATCAGGTGGCTGTGGAGATGTAGCAAATTCAATCAAGATAACACAGAATTATTTAAACAACTTATTATATTAGCCCAGCAAGACTAAAGTGAAACAATGACTCTAGTTATGCCTTAGCTTAATACATTTGTTATGAGTCATCATCACATTCTCAAAAAATAACAAAATGTTTATTTTGCCAACGTAACCTTATTTCAAATGACATGCATAAACTCAGAGGGCATGACGCAACGTGAAAAAAAATCCAAAAAGGAGAAATGCTGAGTTATTTTGCATATATATGATAAGTACAAAAGTCAAATCTAAAGAAAATGACATATGGGTGATTCCTGGAATCTGAGAGATGGGAGACACAGGGAGGACCTGTGCAATTAGTACTAATTCTTACTAATTTTAAATGCATAAAGTATTATTCTTTGTATAGTACAATGCTTGTAGTTTATAGCAAGGCTTTGTTCTTAGAGCTTAAGGTAGATCTCCTCTCAATGAACATTCTGAAAACAATTAAAGAAAGCAAGCAAAAAAATGACCAAAAAATCTTTGGTAGAGGATATATATATTGATTACCTAGATTAATGGTTCTCAACCTTCTGAATGCTTCCACCCTTTAATATAGTTCCTCATGTTCTGATCCCCTAACCTAAAAATATGTTCATTTCCAATTTTATAACTGCATAGAAAATTTTCATTTCTAACTTTACAAGTGCATATGGAAATGAAATTATTTTCATTTTAAACTTTATAACTGTAACTTTGCTAATGAGCAGTGTCTCAGTTCCTAAGACCATCAGAAATACGCGTTATCCTATAGTCGCCACCCACAAGTTGAGGACTGCTATCCTACATTGTGGTGACAATGTCATATGATCTGAATATGCATGAACTAATCAAATTATGTACATTTAATGTACATGGTTCATTTGATGCAATTTCTACTCAATGGCATTCTTAAGACATATACAAATAAACATTATTTCCTTAAAATATTTAGGTATTTTGATGATGACCCATTAATCTCTAAAATTCATCAGACAAAGTCTAAGGAACTGATACAAGGAGGTTGCTTGTAATTCTCAGCCAAATTCAAAAGCATGCAACTAGACAGACAGCATTAGCAGAGTAGAATATGATGCTGCACAGTAGAACTAAGAGATTTTGTCATAAACAGACTTGGGTTAATTTAATTGACAGTAATGGGTCAGGACCCCTGATTGCTGTCAAAGCCACAAAGACTTTGCAAGACATAATTCAGATCTTGTGAGTATGAATAGTGTTTCCTGGGACAGCTTATGAGGGGCAAGCATGACAGAAAAACAGTCATCTGGTCTGTAAAACGCTTAGAATTGCTGAATGATGTTTCTTAGTCTGCCATATGCTGTTTTAACACAGTACTACATTCTAAAATAGGCAGTATATAATAATCAGAAATTCATTTGGCTCTAGTCCTTGGGCACTTGAATACCCAATGTCAGAGGGCACATCATATTGTGGTAGGCAAGGAAAGACACAGGTATACACCCTAGAGCACGAGAGACCACTCATTCTTATGTTAGGCAAGAACAAGTATGACAACTAACTTAATTTCATCTTATTAAATGGATGATCTTATAAAGTGGTCTCTTTAAAGGTTTCACTTCTCCACAGTATTACATTGGAGATTAAATTCCTAATACAACTTTGAGGGGACACAGTCCATCCATACCTATGCATGGATATAAAATCTTTTAATAGAGTTAACAGTATGTGATGTATTAAAGTTAATGCAAGATTTTGTGAATAATGACTAGAAAATATCAATTAAAATTAAGCTTTATTATGAATCTATGACATTAACCTCTAGACATTTTTCAAGCTTTTTCTAGTAAAGTATAGAATTGACCCAGAATTGGAGATGGTAATTCTTGGCAAGAGATGGCTAAATTGGGGAGTTAGAAGTTAGCAGATATGAGGCAAGTTATTCTTTTGATTCTTTTTTTATAATCTATTCAACCCTCTTTTTTGCCAGTCCCACTCAATAGTTCATTTTTTATTTTTCTTTTTGCCACTCATAAACTAATATAAATATAACATTTAAAATTATGTGTCTTATGTCTTTAATTCATTATCAGTTAACAGTTTAAGAAGTCTGGGGTTGGTAAGATTGTATTGTTGGTAGACACACTTGCTACATAAACCTGAAGAACTGAGTAAGGACCCCCAGAATCCACTAAAAAGCCAGAAATAGTAGTATCTGTAATCCAGGCATCTCTCTTTAGAGACAGAACAAAGTTAGAAGAAGCTACGGAGGCTAAAGGGACACGTTAGCCTTGGATTGTCCTGGCAAGTGATACTGCTTGAGAATATAAAACAGCAAGGAGTCACACCTGAAGGTTGTCCCCTGATCTCTATTTGCACATCATGGCTCACACATGCCTGTACAAAACACACACACACACACACACACACACACAAACACACACACACACACACACACACACACACATGCACCAATATCCACACAAAGAAAAACCTATGTTTTCTTGTTTATGTAATATAGAGACAAATACACTCAGTGATTGTTCTAGCATATGAGTCATCAAAGTACTTTCAGTTACTTATGGGAGAGAGACATATCACAGCCCAGGAAAACTCTACTTGCCATATTTGGCATGAGTTTTCAGGAATTGATTAGAATAGCTTCCAGGAGGGTAACAAAGAATCAGGTTATGGTAGACAGCACATGTTAGTGCCAATTTGTCGTGTAAATACATTGTGACAAAAATATATTTTAAATACACATTTTCCATTAAACATTTCAGTGTGTTTAGTTTATTCATGGAATTATACAGACAACATCACGATCTATAGTAGAGTATTTCATCATCATCCACCCAACTAAAGCCTTATTACCACAAGCAGTCATCTAAGTGCTTTCCCACAACACTTGACAGAGCGTTCTTTCTCTCTGCATGAATTGGCCTATTCTGAACATTTACCATAAACTGGGTTTTATGAAACATGGCCTCCCATGTCTGGTTCATTTCATTTACCATGCTTCAGACTCACAATGTGACAACTCTCTGACTACAGTCATCTTTGTGGTCAAAGCACACAGTACCTAACCATTCATCACTGAATGGACATTTGGTGGGTTCCAACCACTGCCTATCATAAGCACATTTCAATATTTTCAGTTCTAGAGGGTATGTCTTGTATCTAGCATGAAATTGTTTGGCATATGGTAACACAACATTTATTATTTTTAAAGCAAGATGTTTTTCAAATATTGTACATTATTTTAAAATATCAGGAAAAATATATGAGAATGCTAATTTCTTCATTCCTTTGACAAGCACAATTTTTTGCATTGTAACTTTCCCAATTAGTATGAAATGCTATCGCATCCCCAGTGGTTTTAATTTGAAGTTCCTTAATAGCCATTGAGACAGAAATTTTCAGGTGATTGTTGGCCATGTGTGCACAATCAATGGAGGTATGACTACACACATCTTCTAACCATTATACATTACGTGTCCTTTTAGTGATAATGTTGTGTGACTTCTGTATGTACACGACCAGTATTTCTTGTTCAAATATATGCCTTGAAATTTTTTTCTCATTCTGTGTGACATTTTTCAAGTTATACATTTTGTTTTTTAAAGTGGTTTTTATTTTTAACAATGCTCAGTCTACCTATTTTATATGATTGTCTCTTTTTTGAGTTTCTTACATAAAAAATATCATCAACTCCAAACTTGCAAGGATTAAGTCTTGTGGGTTTTTATTTTATTATTGTTGTAAATAGGCTCTTACATTTGTTTCCAGCACCCATCTTAAATTTATTTTATTGTTTAAAGGGAGCTGTCCAGTTTTCTCAGTTTATATGTTGAAAAATTATTATCTCTACTGAAATGTCATAAAATCTTTACACTGAATTAACTCTTTCCTGATGTCTGTCAATAGAACGTCAATTTCATTTCATCTGTTCTTAAGTCAATATAACCCCATCTTGATATTGTGACACTTAAACTATTTTCAAGTTGGAAAAGGGAAAATTTCCAACATTATTCCTCTCTTTTAAATTTTCTGTGATTTTCCTTGGCCCCAAACCTTCTTTAGGTAATATGTAGCCTTTGGGTCAGTACCTTCAACACTAGAGCTGTGATTTTACAGCATTGCACTGAATTTGAATGAAATTTTAGAATTTTTTTCATTTTCACAATGTTGAATCTTTTAATTCCCTTTACATAGTTCTTGGATTCTTTTCAATTCCTTGTGATTCGATGTACAATGTCTTACATGTCTCTCATTACTAATAAAAATTTTACAACTTTCTATAATTTAAATAAGTTTTATGATTCTTGAGTTTTCTTATCAATCTGATTTTCCACTGCTTCACTCACTTTATACACTAGTTCAATATATATACAATTAGTTTGCATACCACTTAGAATTTTCTCTACTTACGAAAAGACAAAAAGTCTTGTTTGCATTACACATAAAATTGTCTTCTTTTTATTTTTTGATTAATTGCCAAAATGAAAACCTCTGATTCAAAACAGAATGGAAGTGCAAGGAGTTTATATTTTGCTTGTATATTAAATTACTGTATGGGATTTCCAGTAGTATTTGTTGGGGTATCTTACTGATGATACATATTTTAATAGGAAATCATCATACGTAGAGTAGATGAGAGTATTATAAGTCTGGAATATTGAGTTCTCAGGAAACAAAAACAAAGCAATCATATCTGTTACTCAAGAGTTTAGGGCAAAGTATGAGCAAACTCTTCTGCAATAGAACACAGATGGATGTAAATGACTTAGGTCTACCTATAATTTGTTTACATGCTCTTTATTTTGGGAGATGTCAAAATCTTTGCCATTTAACATACATAAGTCATTATCAGAGACAATTTGGAAATACCTGTTCTAAAAAGAAACTTAAAATATATATTACACTTCCATGTATAGAGAGACAATAAATATCTAACTGCTATGTTTTCACATACTAAATAGAACTCCCAGGAAGAAATGGCAGAAAGTAATCAATCCACAGTAACTGAGTTCATCATTGCTGGGTTAACAGATCAACCAGAGCTGCAGCTGCCCCTCTTCTTCTTCTTCCTTGGAATCTATCTGCTCACGGTGCTGGGGAACCTGGGCATGGTCATCCTGATCCTGCTCAGTTCCCACCTGCACACCCCCATGTACTTCTTCCTCAGCAATCTGTCCTTCATTGACCTTTGTTATTCCACAGTTATCACCCCCAAGATGCTGGTGAACTTTGTTTCAGAGAAGAATGTCATCTCCTACCAGGAATGTATGACTCAGCTCTATTTCTTCATTGCTTTTGTTGTATCTGAGTGTCACATGTTGGCTGCAATGGCATATGACCGCTATGTTGCCATTTGTAGTCCTCTGCTCTATAATGTCACCATGTCTTACCAAGTCTGTTCCAGGATGGTAGGTGGAGTGTATAGCATGGGCTTCTTTTGTGCTGGTGTTCATACTCTCTGCATGCTAAGAGTGGTTTTCTGTAAGGATAATATAATCAATCATTACTTCTGTGATCTTTTCCCATTGATGGAGCTTGCCTGCTCTAGTACTTTTGTCAATGAAGTAGTACTCCTTTGCCTCAGTGCTTTCAATATGTTTATTCCTACCCTGACCATCCTGGGTTCTTATGTCTTCATCATTGCTAGCATCCTCCGGATCAAATCCACTGAGGGCAGATTCAAAGCCTTCAGTACATGTAGCTCCCACTTCTCTGCTGTTGCAGTCTTCTTTGGTTCCCTGGCATTCATGTACCTACAGCCCTTCTCTGTCAGCTCCAAAGACAAAGGCAAGGTGTCCTCTGTGTTTTATACTACTGTTGTACCCATGCTGAACCCAATGATCTACAGCCTTAGGAATAGGGATGTCAAACTTGCTCTAAATAAGTTATTTCAAAAACAAAAGTTCCATACATAAAGAAATGCTTACATAGCAAAATCGTATGATTGTATAACCAACAAATTTTATTTCTAACCTCATTCAATGAAGCTCCTAAGAAGGAACTTCTGTTCTGTGTGAAATTTCATCATGACCTAAGAAAGTTTCAATATGCCTTATTGATCCACCTTATACATCTTCTCCCAAGGACTGCAGCAGCAGCAGCAGCAGCAATACTGTGCCTTTCTGGTCTTTCTTTAAAATAGATTCTCCTAAAGTAAGGTATTATCTCATTTCCTTAGAACCTTCTAGACTTTACAATTCCCATGAGTATCAAGGCCTTCAAACAAGTTACATTAAGTCGGCAAACATGGATATTTCCAAATAACACATGGTACTTTGATCCCTGAATTAATTTTTATCCAGAAGCACAGCACTGGAGCCTGTATTCCTCTTTTCCCAGTGTTAAATTTTAAGCCTGATAACTTTGCATCTATTATTTCTACTGAACTCTGTAGCAGGAACAGAACATCAGTGGTTTTCTCTTTGGCTTGCCTTCAAATATATGAAAAGACACCTTTCTGCCATGTCTCCTCCACCTCATCTTGTTACACAAAACTAGAAACAATGGAACATTTTGTTTTCTGAAAACAGGGATGAATAAATGCCTTTGTTTTCCTATAATTTTGGCTTCTCTTCATGTTATCTTTTCTGTTATTCCATAAAACTCTATGTATGTACAATCATCCCATGTGTGGTTTCTTGCATGGTATGTGGATGACTTACCACATGACAGCACAAAATAATACGTATAATCAAAAGTTTTCATAACTGAACAGAGCATAAATAAAATAGAAATTTCCAAGGAGAAGTTCCAACTATGATTTCCTAAATTCCATTTCTCCCAGCACCATTACACCCTAGATGTGTCTGACCATCATGAACTCTGCTCTCCAGAAATTATAAGAATAGAGTCACAGTAGCTAAAAATACTACTCATAACCTACAGTGGTACCTCAGAAATCATGCAAGTATTTTCTTCCTATTTCAAGCCAGACATTTTCTAGGCATGCATAATGATCCTCTTAGTCATTGTTAACACAAAAAATAACTCATTATCTGCATCTTGTAGCACAGGAAAAAAGGCATACTTGACTTGCATTGGTCATGTATATCATGTAGATATTACCTATAAATAACCTTCATGCAAATCTGCTATTATTATAGATAGTATTTGTTTTGAAACCTCTGCCATAGAATACAACCTCAAAGTAACAGAACTCACCAGGTATTATTAGTCTTGTTTTCTGGTTGTTGCTGTTTTTCTTTTGTTTTCTTTTGGATAGCCTACTTGCTTTAATAAATCATGTAAACATATTTGTGGTGATGGGGGTTAGGTCTGGAGGAAAGGGGAGATGAAGGAAGGAGGGAGAGTTGGGGTGTATTGTATAAATTGAATGTGAGAATACAATAAAAACAACTACTGGCTGCTCTGTGAACAACAGACTCTCCTCCACCTCATTCTCGCACCTGCAACCATGCTTAAGGCCTAGAAAGCAGAAATGATTTTCAGACGCTGTTCTGATTGCAATAAAACTTGAGATCAATAGAGAGAAAACTGTAAATATTTCAAATCACAAAGCACAGAGTCTGAATTCTTTGGAATATAGATAGTAGAAAAATATATTTTCACAAATTTTTTATGACAAATTAATGACCTGTTGCCATGCAGGTTTAAAACTCACTCTGTAACCCAGGCTGTTCTCCTGTGCACAGTCCCCACTATTCGTCTTTCTGTTGGGGCAGATTAGAGGCATGTGTCACCATGACCAGTCATACATTTCTTTAATTGGTCATCACTTTAAGTGAAGCACTAGAATTTCAGAGTGGGGATGAAGTGGCTCAAAGGCTAAGAGAGATCAACATACAGGAGAGAAAAGAGGCAGGTGTGGTAGTGCACCTGTAACCCTGATGCTGGGAAAGAGATGGGAGGACCACAAGGTGGTAGGTATGGCCAGCTAGCCAAGTTCTAGATTCAGGGAGACACCTAGTCTTAAGGAAATAAAGAGGACAGCAATACAGGTCACTGGTGTCCTATGGCCTCTGCATGAGCATGCATGCATGTGTGCACATGCCCACACATATGTACACATATGCAGACAACACACACAGACATTCATAAGGGAAACTGAGAAGAAATGCACATTTCAGACACCTGGAATTGGCTTGAAAAAATTGTAGTATATGTAAGCTTGACGTTAATATTACAAATGCATTGCAAATATGCTATAAATAATTAAATTATTCAACTAAAACCCAATAGAGGAACATAACTAAACAGAAACGCCTAAAGATGTAGAGACACAGAAAATACATTAAAATGGTCTGGGATTTTTTTTTCTTCCTCTCCCTCTTCCTTCTTTCTTTTCTTCTTCTTTTACTTCCCTGCCTTCCTACCTTTCTTCATTCTTTCCTTCCTTCTTTTTCTCCTTTCAGCCAAGTAAATGGGCAGCATTTTCCAGTATTCACTTTTTATTTCAGAATAATCTTATATTTACAGAAAGATTGACAAGATTGTCAAAAGGTGTTACATGGTACGCTATTTTGCCTCATGCTGGCATCAAAATGGCACACACTCATCAAAGCTAAGCAGCCATAAGTCAGTGTGCATCTTTCAATATCAGAGAAGCTTCTTTAACAGATGCACATACAGATCTACAGTAGTTGTGATGCAGACAGTATCGCAGAGTGCTGAGTCCTAAGTAGAACAACCATAGTAAACGCCCCTCCAAATGCTCAGGTATCACTGCAGAAGAGAAAACAGGAATTCTTCTGTATCGAGGATTTACCTCTTACCCTTTATTCATCTTTTTCTTTACTTACACATGTCTACGTGGATGCATGAACACTAGTGTTTGCTCTGTTTAATTTCCACTATCAGTGCATTTATATATTCTTAAAGTTATTCAAGTTTTGACATTTTGACATTAGAAGTCATTTTTCTACTGTACCTGAGTCCCTTTGACAATTCCCATTATAATATTCCAGCATTTCTTTGCTTCTTGGCACTAAAAGGTGTTCCACATATCTTGAATACATCTGACATGGGAACAATATTATCCATTTATCTAAGAATCTCTGCTTACTCTTAGTGAAGAAGAGGAGAGGAAGGCTAGCACTCCCATGTGAGCTGTGTGTGCATTGTGCTATTTTGTTATCATCGCTTCTAATCTCTAGGCAGACTTGATTAGGAGTCAAGGTACATGGGAACACCTTTTATACAGCTATTATCTGTAATTCATATGTGTGTATCTGTCATGAGCTGAAAATAACTTATAATGATGTTCTATAGTCTCAATTAGTACCATACGTTTCACTTTGGAAATATCCATTGGTTGGCTGGAGCCTTCCACTTCAGGACACTTGACTGACATCATCCACTGCCTATGGATTATGTGCCCATTCTTAGTTTTCAGTTATGGTAGAGTAGTTACAGAATTTTCAACCTGTATCCTTTTGAAAACAACCACCTCAATAATTCTACAAACTAGAGTGAAGTGACAATTATATACTTCATTTTATCTTTGATTCTACAAATAGTACTTATTTCCCAACTTACATCAGCATGTTCGTCTCCAGCCTTTTTACTGGGGTTGTATTTTAAAATGTCATCAGCAATAAGAAAATTTATAAGGTATAACATTTTAAAATATTTTCTTAAGATTTTATTTGACTTCAATTTATAAATATAAGTCTGCATCCATGTGTACTGATGTGTGGGTGCTCATGGATGCCAAAAGAGGGCATCAGAATATCTAGACTTAAAATGACAGGCTGAGCTGCCTGACATGGGAGCTGTGAGGTGCACTCAGGTCCTCTGCAGGAGCAGCAGTCTTAATAGCTGAGCTATTGCTCCAGCCCCTAGGTGGCAACATTTAATAACAATCACAAATCATTTCCTATTTCCCCAAGCTCTAAGAAAACTGAAAAAGACTAAACGTGTGTTTCTCCAGTATTTCAGAAACTATTTCTAAATTGGAAATTGTTATGAAGCCTCCTATAACCCTATCTCTAGGCCTTAAGTACTAGCCCTTAAAATAATCATTACTACAATCCCCCCAAAAAAAGTACTCATGGGAATTAATGAGTGTGTCAAAAGAAGGATAATAAGGGAAATCTTAATTGTTCTTGTCTCACAGTACTTCATCCCTTGTGGAAAGAAACCTTGAGAGAATTTCCTTTTATATATATTTATAATAAAAACTCAGTATGAAATGCTATGTGCTACTAACATCATTCAGGTAAGTACCTTGGGAAGCTTGGAGGGCAATCAGAATACTGGATTTGTATGTGCACACAAACAACTCAGACGAGATGGTGCATTCTGATCCCCTAAATATAAGAAAGCCTGCGTCTTTATTTGGATTATCAGCGTCACCAAATGAAGGAAGAGTTCACATAAGAGGCACCGGGCCTACAGTTCCCACCTCACAGTGAGACAAAGAAAAAGTGAGTGTGTGACTTTTGTTTCTCCTCACACCACTCCAGCTCAGAATTCAGAATTTTAGAGGCCATCATCAACTCTAGGACACAGACACTGTCAAAATTGCTTCACACTGGCTGATAGTGATCACTCATATTTTCCAATAACACATCAAAAGCCAGGAAGGATATGATGATCATTTCATATTTCTGTCTAAAATTATTCCATCTTATGTTTAATGAGTTTGTTTGTTTGTTTGTTTGTTTATTTATTTATTTATTTATTTATTTATTTATTTTGTGTTTTTGAGACAGGGTTTCTCTGTTGTAACTCTGGCTATTCTGGAAAGCACTCTGCAGACCAGGATGGCCTTGAACTCACAGCAATATGCCTGCCTCTGCCTCCCAAGTGCTGGGATTAAAGGCATGTGCTCCCTGGCCTGCTTAATGAGTTTTGATGTTGCAAAATGCATTTAAAGCAACAGACAGTAAATGTAATGCTAATTTGTTACTGGTGATACAGATACAAGGTATAAATTACTTTTATGTGAACAATCAGTTTTAGTAGATAATTAAATTTACAAAATATTGGTCTTAAATCCACATACAAATCATTATGGTTCATCCAGTGCTGTCTAACTTGTGTGCCTATCATTTTTGCCATGTTGGATTCCCTGTTTCTTTTTTTTTTAAATCTTTAAAATGATTAGTTTACATTGATATAGTTATGACTCCTTAGTATAACCTGAAAACGTGCTATACTCGTAATATAAGTAATACTTGTAATCATTAAATATTGTGCAGAATTATGTTACTTCCATTAATCCTCCTAGACTTGGTTTCTATTTAAAAAAGTACATTGACCCTATTTGGGGCCAGGACTTTAGCAGCCACGCTCCTGCGGACCTCTCATCATGGTGTCCCACTGGTCTAACCCCATCTCCCTCTCTGTATTGGAGCACGTTGAGGAGCAGAGATCTTGTCTCCTCCATATTCCTATCTTGACTCCTCAGAGGAGCATTTCTTTTTATCATGATTAAATTATTTTAGTAACAGTTCACATTCACATACAAGTAATATCATCTTGAAACATTAAAATTAATTAGGTATTAATTATTATAGTCTACACATTTCATAATTTTGTGCATAGTATCAGCTAAGTTGTTCATAAAATGAATTTTCAAGACAAGCTTGAATATAAATACCTACAGGATAATAACTCAGAATTTAAACCCTAAGACTATTTTAGATGTATCCTAGGTCCATATAACTAGGAGATATTGTTCTCTGTTTTCAGGGACAAACATAACTGTGTGATATGTATCAGATGTCTGTGGAGATTTAGCAAGTAGAGTCAAGATAACAAAGAACTATTTAAACGTTTTATTTTATTAGCCTAGCAAGACTATAGTGAAACAAAGACTCTGAGTATGCCTTAGTGATGATATATTTGTTATGAGTCATCATCACATTCTCAAAAAATAAAACAGATTATTTTGCAAAAGAAACTTTATTTCAAATGACATCAATAAACTCAGAGGGCATCAGGCTAAGTGAAATCCAGTACAAAAAGGAGAAATGCTGAGCTATTTTACATGTATAGGGTAAGAACAAAAGTCAAATCTAAGGAAAAGAACATAAAGGTGATTCCTGGAATCTGAGAGATGGGAGACACAGGGAGGACCTGTGCAATTAGTACTATTTCTTACTAATTTTCAATGCATAAAGTATAGTATAGTATAGTACAGTACAGTATAGTATAGTATAATATATCTGTATAGTATAATGCTTGTAGTTTATAGCAAAGCATTTTTCTTAGAAGTTAAGGTACAACTCCTCTCAATAAGCATTCTGAACACAATTAAGGAAAGCAAGCAAAAAAAAGACCAATTTTGTGTGCCCACTTTTGATCTTTGATAGATCTTTGATAGAAGATACATATATTGATTACATAGATCAATGGTTTTCAACTTTCCTAATTCTTCCACCATATAATACAGTTCCTCATGTTGTTGTGGATCCAATCCTAAAATTATTTCATTTATACTTCAAAACTGTAATTTTGCTACTGAGCAATGTCTCAGTTCCTAAGAACATCAGAAATATGGTGTTTTCCAATAGTTGTGATACACAGGTTGAGGACTGCTAACCTACGTTGTGGAGACAACGTCATGTGATCTGAATCAAATTATGCATGAACTAATCAAATTATGTACATTAACTATACAAGATTCATTTAGTGTCATTTCTGGTCAATGGCATCTTAAGATATATATAAATAAAACACTATTTCCTTAGACCCTTTATGTATTTTGATGATGACCTATTCATCTCTAAAATTCATCAGACAAGAAAGTCTAAGGAACTGATACAAGGAGGTTGCTTGTAATTCTCAGCCAAATTCAAAAGCATGCAACAAGACAGACAGCATTAGCAGAGTAGAATATGATGCTGCACAGTAGAACTAAGAGATTTTGTCATAAACAGACTTGGGTTAATTTAATTGACAGTAATGGGTCAGGACCCCTGATTGCTGTCAAAGCCACAAAGACTTTGCAAGACATAATTCAGATCTTGTGAGTATGAATAGTGTTTCCTGGGACAGCTTATGAGGGGCAAGCATGACAGAAAAACAGTCATCTGGTCTGTAAAACGCTTAGAATTGCTTAATGATATGTTTCTTAGTCTGTTATATGCTGCTTCAACACAGTACTACATTCTAAAATAGGCAGTATATAATAATCAGAAATTCCTTTGGCTCTAGTCCTTGGACACTTGAATACCCAATGTCAGAGGGCACATCATATTGTGGTAGGCAAGGAAAGACACAGGTATACACCCTAGAGCACGAGAGACCACTCATTCTTATGTTAGGCAAGAACAAGTATGACAACTAACTTAATTTCATCTTATTAAATGGATGATCTTATAAAGTGGTCTCTTTAAAGGTTTCACTTCTCCATAGTATTACATTGGAGATTAACTTCCTAATACAACTTTGATTGGACAGAGTCAGTCCATCCATACCTATGCATGGATATAAAATCTTTTTAATAGAGGACACAGTATGTGATGTATTAAAGTTAATGCAAGATTTTGTGAATAATGACTAGAAAATATCAATTAAAATTAAGCTTTATTATGAATCTATGACATTAACCTCTAGACATTTTTCAAGCTTTTTCTAGTAAAGTATAGAATTGACCCAGATTAGGAAATGGTAATTGTTGGCAAGAGATGGCCTACTTGGGAATTAAAAGAGAGCAGATATGAGGCAAGTTATTAAGGACCTCCTTTGATATTTTTTACAATCTCTTCAACTCTCTTTGTTGTCAGTCCCACTTAATAGTTCTTTATTTTTGTTGTTCTTATTTTCCCCACTCTTAAAAAATAGAAGAAATATTTAAAATTATGTGTCTTATGCCTTTAATTCATTATCAGTTAATAGTTTAAAACGTCTGGGGTTGGTAAGATTGTATTGTTGTTAGACATACTTGCTACTTAAACCTGAAGAACTGAGTAAGGACCCCCAGCTCCACTAAAAAGCCAGAAATAGTAGTATCTGTAATTCAAGCATCTCTCTTTAGAGACAGAACAGAGATAGGAGAAGCTACGGAGGCTTAAGGGACACGTTAGCCTTGGATTATCCTGGTAAGAGATACTGCTTGAGAATGTAAAAAGGCAAGGAGTCACACCTGAGGGTTGTCCCCTGATCTCTATTTGCACATCATGGCTCACACATGCCTGTACAAACACACACAAACACACACACACACACACACACACACACACACACACACACACATGCACCAATATCCACACAAAGAAAACCCTATGTTTTCTTGTTTATGAACTATAGAGACAAACACACTCAGTGATTGTTCTAGCACAGGAGTCATCAAAGCGCTTTCAGTTACTTATGGGAGAGAGACATATCACAGCCCAGGAAAACTCTACTTGCCATATTTGGCATGAGCTTCCAGGAATTGACTGAATAGCTAGCAGAAGGTTAACAAAGCAACAGGTTTGTGGTGAACAGCTGTCACTGTCAATTTCTTGTGTAACTATTATGACACATATATTATAATGAATATGTATATATTATATAAGTAAATATATAATATATATTTTACATATTTTCCATTGAACATTTCAGCTGCTCGGGTATATTCATGGAGTTATAGAAACAAAATCATGTTCTATGGTAGAATATTTCATCATCATCATCATCCTAACTAATGCTTCATTACCACAAACAGTCATGTTAGCCTCTGCTTTCCAACAGTACTTGACAGACAGCTCTTTCTGTCTGCATAAATTGGCCTATTCTGAACACTTACTATAAACTGGGTCTTATGAAATATGGACTTCCATGTCTGGTTCATTTCACTTACTATGCTTCAGACTCACAATGTGACAACTCTCATGTCTACAGTCATCTTTACTGAGCACCCCATTTTGTGGTCAAAGCACACAGTACCTATCCATTCATCATTGAGTGGAGACTTGGTGGCTTCCAACTATCATAAGCACATTTCAATATTTTCAGTTCTGGAGGGTATGTCTTATACCTATAATGAAATTGATAAGCATATGGTAACCCACTGGCTTATTAGTTTTAAAGCAAGATGATTTCCAAATATTGTACATCATTTTAAAATATCAGAAAAAAAATATATGGGAATGCTAATTTCTTCATTCCTTTGACAAATACTTATAGTTTTTGCATTGTAACTTTCCCAACATGTGTGAAAGGCTATCCCATTGTGGTTTTGATTTGAAGTTCCTTAATAACCATTGATTCAACAGAAATTTTCAGGTGACTATTGGCCATGTGTGCACCACCAACGAAGGAATGAGTACACACATTTTCTGGTTATGTTGTATGACTTCTGTATGTACATGATCAATAATTTCTTATCCAGATACATGCCTTGAAATTTTTTATCATTCTGTGTGTCATCTTTTCAAGTTATACACTGTGTTTTTTAAAGTGCTTTTTATTTTTAACAATGTTCAGCCTACTAATTTTATGATTGTCTCTGTTTTTGGTATCTACGTAAAAGCTATCATCAATTCCAAATTTGCAAGGATTAAATCATGTGGGTTTTTATATTATTATTATTATTATTATGACTTGGCTCTTATGTTTGTTTCCAGCACCCATTTAAATTTATTTTATTGCTTAAAAGGAGCTATCTAGTTCTCTCAGTCTATATGTTGAAAAATTAATTATCTCAACTGAAATGTCATAAAATCTTTATATTTAATTAATTCTTTACATAGGTCTCTTTATAGAACGTCAATTTCATTTCATGTGTTCTTAAGTCAATATAACACCATCTTGCTATTGTAATACTTAAACAATTTTCAAGTCAGAAAAGGGAAATTTCCAACATTATTTCCTCTCTTTTACATTTTCTGTGATTTTCCTTGGCCCCAAACATTCTTTTGGTAATCTATGGCCTGTGTGTCAGTACCTTCAACAAATTTCCCAGCATTTCTCTGAATTTAAGTAAAATTTTAGAATTTTTTTCATTTTCACAGTGTTGAATCCTTTAGTCCCATTTACATAGCTCTTTGATTCTTTTCAATTCCTTGCAGTTCGAAGTACAATGTCTTACATTTCTCTCATATACTCACAGGAATTTTACTATTTTCTATATTTTTGATAAATTTTATGATTCCTGAGTTTTCCTATTAATCTTATTTTCCACATCCTCACTGGCTTTATACACTAGTTCAATACATATACATTTGCTTTGCATACCACTTAGAATTTTCTGTACAGAATTTTGTTATTTATGAAAAGACACAATTTATTGTTTGGATTACACATAAAAATGTCTTTTTTTATTTTCTTGATTAATTGACAAAGTAAAAACATCTGATTCAAAACTGAATAGAATTGCAATGAGTTTGTATTTTGCTTGAATATTAAATTATTGTAGGGGATTTCAGGTAGTATTGGTTGGGATATCTTACTGATGATACATATTTTAATAGGAAATCATCATACGTAGAGTAGATGAGAGTATTACAAATGCTGGAACATAGAGTTTTCAGGAAACAAAAACAAAGCAATCATGTCTACTACTCAAGTGTTTGGGACAAAGTATGAACAAACTCTTCTGCAATAGAACACAGATGGATGTAGATGCTTTAGGCCAACCCGTTATTTCTTTACATGCTCTTTATTTTGGGAAATCACAAAGTCTTTGCCATCTAACATACACGAATCATTTTCTGCAAACTGGAAATACTTGTTTCAAATTAACTTAAAATATATATTACACTGCAATGTATAGAGAGACAATAAATATCTAACTCCTATGTTTTCACATACTAAATAGAACTCCCAGGAAGAAATGGCAGAAAGTAATCAATCCACAGTAACTGAGTTCATCATTGCTGGGTTAACAGATCAACCAGAGCTGCAGCTGCCCCTCTTCTTCCTTTTCCTTGGAATCTATCTGCTCACGGTGCTGGGGAACCTGGGCATGGTCATCCTGATCCTGCTCAGTTCCCACCTGCACACCCCCATGTACTTCTTCCTCAGCAATCTGTCCTTCATTGACCTTTGTTATTCCACTATTATCACCCCCAAAATGCTGGTGAACTTTGTTTCAGAGAAGAATGTCATCTCCTACCAGGAATGTATGACTCAGCTCTATTTCTTCATTGCTTTTGTTATATCTGAGTGTCACATGTTGGCTGCAATGGCATATGACCGCTATGTTGCCATTTGTAATCCTCTGCTCTACAATGTCACCATGTCTTACCAAGTCTGTTCCTGGATGGTAGGTGGGGTATATGGCATGGGCTTCTTTGGTGCAGCAGTTCATACTCTCTGCATGCTAAGAGTGGTTTTCTGTAAGGATAATATAATCAATCATTACTTCTGTGATCTCCTCCCATTGATGGAGCTTGCCTGCTCTAGTACTTTTGTCAATGAGGTAGTACTCCTTTGCCTCAGTGCTTTCAATATCTTTATTCCAACCCTGACCATCCTGGGTTCTTATGTCTTCATCATTGCTAGCATCCTCCGGATCAAATCCACTGAGGGCAGATTCAAAGCCTTCAGTACATGTAGCTCCCACTTCTTTGCCGTTGCAGTCTTCTTTGGTTCCCTGGCATTCATGTACCTACAGCCCTTCTCTGTCAGCTCCAAAGACAAAGGCAAGGTGTCCTCTGTGTTTTATACTACTGTTGTACCCATGCTGAACCCAATGATCTACAGCCTGAGGAATAGGGATGTCAAACTTGCTCTAAATAAGTTATTTCAAAAAAAGAAATTCCGTACATAAAGAAATTTTTCCCATAGCAAAAACAAATTACATCTTGGAGTTTTGTTTAAGAAAGAATCCAGAACAACAAAGGTGTGTCTAGCCATGATATTATTGTTAGTATGTGATTATTTTGGTGAGAAAAAATTAGTGGTTTCAGGGAGGAATAGATTCAGATCTTCCTCCATGAGGAAAAACCAGTTCTAGAATGACCAGGAGTCCAGCCGTAAAGAGTAACCTGTAAAACCTGTAAATATATTTTTAAAGGCTATCAGAGCATTGTTTGGTTCATTTTGCTTTATGTGTATAGACTCTGGCTCTTTTACCTAAGAATACTTACTATATTTGGAGAATAAATCCATTTGGACATACCTTTTTATATTCTCAATATCTTGGCTAACTGTCATTTTTTTCAATGAAGTGTACTGCTCAAGCTTTTTGAAAGTTTGATCTCTGAAATAAATAATTTTAACAAAAATACAAAACTTGTCATGTAAGTCTTATTAACTATATTGGTATATATTAGAGTATATAGGGAAATAAAAGGTATAAAATTTTTCTTACCCAGAATTAAATAGCATGATAATGTGACTCACATTACAACCATGTCTGCATAAGTTGTACATATTTGTTCAGATTCCCCAATCCAAGTTTTGTGCTATGACAAATTGATGGATACCACAAAACAAACTCAATGGTAATTTTTGGAGATCTTTTGTCTCATACTGCTTTCTTTGGGTACTTTTTACCTTACTGGTCTTTTGTTTGTATATTATGGTTTCCTATTTTGTGTTTTTAATGGTTTTTATGTATATATGTGTGTCTGCATAAATTTGTGTTTCTCCTGCTGTGCTTTTTCTTTGTTTTTTTGTTTGTGTTGTTTTGTTCTGTTCGCTTTGTTATTTATTGCTTATTCCTCCAAGTTTTAAATAAAAGAGAAATACTGATATTATGGCCTCAAATATTTTAGAGATAATATTCAGATGGAAAAGACTGTCATAAAGATTTCTTACACAATCAAGGAGATTGCTCAGTGTTTAAAAGTAACTGCTGTTGAGATAGATAACCAGAATTTGATCACAGGAATTGAATGGCAAAAGGAGAAAATTCACCACAACAAATTGTACTCTGACCTTTATATGTATGCTATAACATGCCTCTAACACACACACACACACACACACACACACACACAATTAATTAAGTAAATAAAAAACTTTCTTACAATAATGTCTGCTGGGGCTTAGGTTTTAGCCTTTAATATAATGATTGCTACAATCTCAAAAACCCAGAGAATTGTACCCAAGGGATTAGAGTGACATACAAAACACAACAGAAGTACTCTTAATTGCTCTTATCTAATAGCTCATCCCTAATGACAGGAAATCGGGAAGGAGATTCCTTCTACATATGTATATGATAACTCTATATTTTAAAATCTTCGTAAAAGTAAGGTCATTCTTGTGTGACTTACGAAGTCATGAGTAGAATCACAGCAATGGATTTGCAATATTCATATGAACTACTCAAAATATGAAGTTCTTAATGTGATCCCATTAATAAAGAAAAGCCAGAGGACTTTATTGTGGATTTCTAGCACCAACAACCTGAAGCACCATTTCATTTAAGGGATTCTTTGGTCTAAATTTCACTTAGAACTACACAGAGGTTTCCAAAAAGTGAGTACCTGTGTTCCATGTGTTCTAGCACTTTTCACACTAAGAATGTTGAAAGAACTGCATGAACCCTATCCTCAAAACATTATGTGGATTTCATTATGCCATCTGAAAATGTCTCTCATATTTTGGAGCTAGTACTTCTTACAGGTATGTTTAGTGTTAAGAGATTTTGATGTTAACCAAATGTACCTCAAAGACTATAGCACATTTCTCAACAATAACATGATAAATACAATCTTAATTTTTTCTACTAGTTGAATAAATACTAATTGTAAACTATTTTCAAATATTCTTCTATTATAGTAGATAACTATAATTTATAAACCTATCATAAAATATACCTTGAAATTAAACACAATTCACCTGGTGCCATTTATCATCTGTTCCTATCACTTCCCTCAATTCAGGTATACCATTTCTTCTAGTAAATCATTTTGACATGTTAGCACATTTCAGAATTTTATGAATCAATACTTTTGTACATGAAAATTACTGTATTAATGCTTGTAATCATTTCAGCTTCCAAACACACGAGTGAATCTGGAAGATACTATGCTATGTGAAATAAGCCAGTCACTAACAGAAAAGTACTGAATGATTTTACATATATAATGTGGGCTTAATGATCAAACCCACCGAAGCAGAAAATGCTGTAATGTTTATCAGAGGATGGAGCTTCAAGAGACAGGGTGAATGTGTTCAGTGCTTATGAACCTTCACTAATTTTAAATGAGTTGAGTTACAAAATGTTCAATAGAATGTAATACCCACAGGCAACAATCTGGAATTGTACACTCAAACAAGGTACATATCATATCAATAATATGATGGAGCAAGTAAGCAAGAATCACAATGTGATAAAAGAAAATTTTTGTTAGTGAAAAATATACCAATTACTGTTGTTATGTTCAAGGCATTTTTGGTGTGTGTGTGTGTCCAAACTGAGCAAGCTCTTTTTTATTAAATGCATAGATCATTGTATATCTATTGCACTTCAACAAACTGTTAGCAAACTAACGTTCTCCCCTTAAGCCTTTTTTGTATTTTTCTTATGGTCTATTCATCTCCAAGATGATCCAAGAAGTGTTAAAACAAGTTTTAGAAAGGATTCTCCAGCAAGAACAAATAGGTGCAGCCACACTGGTGAGTAGCAAAGCAGAATTGGAAGCAGTAGGATTTTAGAGAATGTAAGACTCAGACTTCAGGGGAAGTTGGTCACTCAGAGTGGGTCAGACCACAAGAAGTGCTATAAAATTGAAATGAGGTAACCTTGTGAGAGGCAAGTAGTAAGAGTCATAAACTTGGGAGGATATGTATCTTTGTTTATAAATGAATACTATAGATCAGAAATTTACTTGGTTAGAGTAACTGGAGGTTGGAGTTTCTGGTGTCAAAATCTACATAGGCAAGAGCACACATATTAGAGAATACAGAGGATTCTGAACTCATACTTATTGTAGGAGCCCACATATGATAACAATCTTATTTTATAATAGCATTACTGTATTCGACTAATATTGTCATTTACAGTTCTCACATTTTGACAGTTTTTCTTAGGAGATAAACTGCACAACACATGAACTGTGTGGAGCATGTGACATCCACATCAACACAAAGCTCAGACTTTAATCAAAGTAAAGCAAGGAGATAAAATAAACCACACATAATAGCTAACAAACTCTCCAATCTGGGGTTGGCAAGTCTGAATTTATTTTAAGTTTACTAAATCAACCATTAGATTGTCTTAGCCTTTTTTAGTAAAATATAGGGCTGGGCCATAATGAGATAACTGTCCTATGTAGAAGATTGCCAACTGAAGAGAATTGCCCAATTGTTTTCTGAAGCACTTACTATTTTATAATCCCACCAGTGATATATGACAATCTTGCTTTCTATTTTTTGGGAGGTGACTCATATTTTGATTTACTAATAAACAATTTCCAAGTAAGAAAGAGATTAAAAATAAAACTATTACCTGCTATACCTGGAAAGGGTTAACATTGCTGACATAGAGTCCTACGTCTACATTTTTAAGATGAGCTAACTGCCAAGGATCACCTAGAAAGCTTAAATCACACAACAACAACAGAACTAAAAACCATGGCATCAAGGTCCACCCAGAGAAGTATTCTGTCAAAGCTCCCTGGATGGTGTATGAGTCTAACCATTTTGGATCCATTGCCTCACGTTTGCAGTGGGGAACATGAAAGCATAGGAAGAAATGACTTGTTAAAGTCTCTTCAAAGATAAGGGAGAGAAATGAGGAAAAGAAGGAGCAGTGAACATGGAATTGTGTTCAGTATTCTACATATTCTGTTTCATCAACTGTCCATTATTTATTTCATTTAAAAATTTTTACATTATTTTACTCATTTATAGTGTTTGGAGTCAAGTACAGAGCCTTGTACATGGTACGTACTCTGTACTCTACCATGGAGCTACATCCTGCATCTTGATTTTCTTTAATTTTTTTTTTTTACTTCTTTGGGGTTTTTAGATTATAGTATGATCAAAACATTTCTCCCTTTCCTTTCTCCAAACCATTCCATAAATCATCCTTACTTTCTTTAAAATTCATAGCATCTTTTTAGATTGTTGTTATACATACACACACATACAGACACACACACACACACACACACACACACACACACACACACACATTCCTGAATATAACCTGTTCAGTTGTAATATTGTTTCTCATATGTATGTTTTCAGAATTGCCCACATATTCTTTTTAAAGGCTTTTGAGTTCACACAGTGCTTCTAGTATGTGCCTGAATGTAAGACCATCTGCTGGAGTATTGGTAGTCTCTCAGGGACTGCAACACTGAAGAAAACTAACTTTCCCTTCACTAGCAGCTATCAGGCCACAGATTCTTGCCCCAAATATTAGTGGCTGTCATGGTTTATGTCTTGCAGAGCAGTCTTGACTCCAAGCCATTACTCTCAGAACATCTGTGCCATAATTTCACCAGTGAACATATTCTGCCAAGCTAGCCATTGTTATAGTTTTCAGGACTCACAGAGGAGTAGTATTGGTGATTACACTTCCCTGTCCTAAAACATCCATAGGACCTTCTATCACTGTGAGAGCTAGCCAACAGGGACAAATCTTCCAGGCCAGTACTTGCTAGGTTTTTCTGTATTCCATGATTCAAGTATGTAGTGTTTTCAGTAAATTTCCAGGGTCTTACAATCAAGTTCTGAAGGGTAACTAAGAGCAGTGGCAATGGACTGTCAATCTTAGGGTGTCTAGAGTATCCCAGTAACCAACAACTTCAAAAGATGTAAACTTTTCCTAGCACTGAGCTTTTTACTTGATAGCTCATGGTGTCTAGAAGTGATATTTCCCATCCATTATATGGTAACTACACTAAAATTACTTTTACATATGTGTGTATGCATTTTAGGGGGCTTCTGTGATAGTAGGTTTCCATATGGATTTTTCAAAAGTCTTTACTGTTAGTCATTCCTCCTCACACTCCATCTTCTACTCTTCCCACCCATTCCCACTCTAATTAATCTTTCTTGCTCTGTTATTCTCCGGTTCCTCTTTATATCACCTGTGTTGTTGCTGTTGTTGCTGTTGTTGTTGTTGGTGTTTTACTGGCTATTGAGAATAGAACAGCAATGAACAGAGATGAGCAAATGTATCTGTAGTAGAATATGCAGTCATGTGAGAATATATCACAAAGTTACACATACTTGGATCATGCAGGAGGTCTAGTTTTAGTCTTTTTTACTTTACTATATGAAAACTTGGAAATAAAAATATAAAACACCAAAAATTAACAGACTACACAATTTGATGAACTTACATGCTGTTAGAACTGACATTCAAAACGAAGCTGTGAAGCTTCACATTCAACTTTGGCATTTATCCACCACTTAAAACAAAAGATCCATGACAGATTTCAAAAAACAACATTTGGATTTATAAATATATGAACCTAGGTAATGTCTAACATTTTAAGATATCTCTATTGTTATTTCCATAGTGGCTACACTCCAAGCATCAGGGGAATAAGTGTTTCCCTTTTCCCATACAACTACCAGCATTTGTTTGACTTTTTTGTTTATAGATTGCTTTGTTTGTTTTGATCTTAGTCATTGTAATTGGGGTAAAATGAAATCTCAAAGTAGTTTTAATGTGTACTTACTGGATGGTGAAGGAGAATTTAAAAACTTAAATATTTTTCAGCCATTTGTATTTCTTTTTGAGAATTCTGTTTAGTTCCACTCCCTAATCTTTAATTGGGTTGTTTGTTAAAATAATCCAAGAGACAGAAGCAAGTGGATCTCTTAAATTGGCATGCCAGATTGTTCTACATCGTGAGTTCCAGGCCAGCAAGGGCTGCATAATAATATCTGTCTCAAAAGAAAATCCTTCTATTTTATTCATCTTGCTCAAGTTTCTTCTCATTATTCCATGTCTCTTCTATGTTTGTAGGTATTTTACGACCATTGCATGCCATAAAATGTCTGGGAATTTTTTATAAGGATTAAGCTGACCTTGTACATTGATTCAGGAAAGATTGCTCTTTCCACAATATTGAATCTTCTCATCCATGAACACAGAATGTCCTTGCATGTTCTTACATTTATGTAAAGCTTTCTTTGTTTGACCATGCTTATACTTGCAAGTGAATTCTTTATTTCTTTCATTTAATTTATTCCATTGCTTTATTATTTTTCATGATATTGCAGATTTTTTTTATGGTTGGCTAGTTTTCTTGTTGATCCTGGTTCCCACTTTCTTTATAATCTTGAATTAATGTCAGTAATTCTTTCTTAGAGATTTCTTAGAAGTTTGCATTTAAGAAGATAAACTCATTTACATGTAAAGGTGATTTTATTCATCACTGTCCAATTAAGACGATTTTTTTATTTCATTTTCTTGCCTGGTTGCCCATAAATTGAACCTCTATTACAATGTAAAGTAAGTATGCATAGTGTAAAAGTCATTTGTTTACTACTTTGAGAAGTCTTTTAGCCACTGACAGATATATATATATATATATATATATATATATATATATATATATATACACACACACACATACACACACATATATATGTGTGTATATATATATACATATATATATTTATAATTACAGTTATATACATGTGTGTGTATATATATATATATATATATTTATAGTGTGTGTGTGTGTGTGTGTGTGTGTGTGTGTGTGTGTGTTACCATGATTGTATCATAGAAAAGCATTTTCTCTTTACATACAATTGGAGAGTTACAAATGAGGCTTGAAAAGTTCTTAGAAAACTCCGTTAAAACCATCATATCTCTCATTGGTTGTTCATTGAATTGGTACTAGTGTATTCTCATAGCACAGATTATGAATAGAGATAGATATATGATATATTTATCTACTTCCAAATATTTTATTTTTGAACCTCTAATGCCCACACTGATAAGACATAGGAGTAGCCATTAAATTTGGAGATACATGGCTTAAACTGTTCGAATTTGGTTTCACACATAAGTATGTGATAGAGCAGAAGATATCTATCTTAACTTTTTTTTCCTTTTCTACAGAGAATTCCCAGAGGAAATGTTATCAGAAAACTACTCCATAGTCACTGAGTTTATTCTTGCAGGATTAACAGACACACCAGAATTGCAGCTGCCTCTCTTCTTCCTCTTCCTCGGTATCTATGCAGTAACCATGGTGGGAAACCTGGGTATGATCACTCTGATTCTGCTCAGCTCCCACCTGCACACACCCATGTACTTTTTCCTCAGCAGTCTGTCCTTCATTGACCTCTGCCATTCTACTGTCATTACCCCCAAAATGCTGGTGAACTTTGTGACAGTGAAGAACATCATTTCCTACCCTGAATGCATGACTCAGCTCTACTTCTTTCTGGTATTTGTCATATCAGAGTGTCACATGTTGGCAGCAATGGCATATGACCGCTATGTTGCCATTTGTAATCCCTTGCTTTATAATGCTATCATGTCCTATCAAGTCTGTTCCTGGATGATATTTGGGGTGTATAGTATGGGTTTGGTTGGTGCCACAGCTCACACAGTCTGCATGCTAAGAGTCCATTTCTGTAAGGCTAATGTAATAAACCATTATTTCTGTGATCTTTTTCCACTACTGGAGCTCTCCTGCTCCAACACTTTTATCAATGAAGTAGTAGTTCTATGTTTTAGTGCTTTCAATATCCTCTTCCCAACATTGAGCATCTTGAGCTCTTATATATTCATCATTGCCAGCATCCTTCGGATTAAGTCCTCTGAGGGCAGGTCCAAGGCCTTCAGCACTTGCAGCTCACACATATCAGCTGTTGCTGTCTTCTTTGGGTCTGCTGCATTTATGTACCTGCAGCCATCATCAGTCAGCTCCATGGACCAAGGGAAAGTGTCATCTGTGTTTTATACTATTGTCGTTCCCATGCTGAACCCACTGATCTACAGCCTGAGAAATAAGGATGTCAAAATTGCTCTAATGAAGTTGTATGAGAAAGGTTCCTGATTAAATTTTTTTTTCTTTCTCAAAATTTCATGAGTTTTCTACCTCCTAGTGTAACTTCTTGGATTGTTGTAAGACAAGTAATCATTTTTATTTTAGTTTGTGCCCTATTGTAGATGATAGGTCATTATTACTTTCTCTCTGATTCCTCTGGAATTTAAAGCCTGGAAGCAAGCTGTGTCAAAAAATAAACAAGCATAATTGTAAATGTTTATATCTTAGGAATCAACTGTAGTAGTATTTTTTTCAGGTGATTTGTTTTTTTTCAGAAAGTCTTTGGTGTTATCTCTCCTTATATTTCTTCATTTATCCAGCCTTCCTATACCCCAACTCACGTAAGCTGTTCCGTTCCATTATTTCCCTTCCTTCCTTTATATCACCAAGTTCTGTCTTCCCTCCCTTGAAGGGTTCCTCTTCCTATCACACCAACCTCTTTGCTCTCTGTTTAAGGTTGAATCCTAGAAGGATTTTCAATGACTTTTAATGTGTCTCTCCCTCACTGTGTCAATCTTCCCGTGGTTACCAAATGTTTGGATTTCGGGAAAGCACTCTAGCATAGATCTAAATTGTATTCACGTTCCGTTGCATTTTGCAACTATGAGAACTGGTAAGCCAAGGTCTCCATCTTATCCTTGCTTTTCTTATTCTCCAAAGTTGAAGCTAATGAGGAGCCAGCTACAACGTGTTCATTCTCATTCTGATTACTCTCTTACAGTTCTTTCTGGAGAGTCTTGAACCTCAGTTGCATATGTTGTCACCTGTAGGAAGAGAGTGAAGTCCTGAGTGAATGACCTATGGAGTGAATGTGTATTGTTTGACATGAGCCAGTCATATCAAGGGCCCTAGGACCTAAGACCTATGGGAATGGCAACACCGCCCCTCCCCTTGAGGCTCAAAGGGATGGCAAAGCCCTCCTCTCATCAAGTGAGAATGTTGACAGTGTATGCTAGTATGGATGCTTATGAACAATAGATCAGTATGTGCAAGAGTCAGGCAAACTGCTGTTCTTCCTTTTGGGTATTTACATCTGGAGGCTGTGCTCCTAATAGACTCTTCTTCCCACAGACACCCTCTACAAAGACAAGACAACACCTCCCTCTAATCTGCATTTAATAAAGACACTGAGGTCCTGAGTTGTTGTGTAGGTGGTATCACTCCGTCAGATTGTTGAGGGTCCACTTGACTTGACTTTTCTGTAAGTATGCCTGTGTGTCTGTCATTTCTTCATTCTTCTCTTAGTGAGAGTTTCTATTGCTGTGATAAAGTAAGATGATCAAAAGCAACTTGAGGAGAAAAGAGTTTATTCTGTTTATAATCTATATCACAGCTCACCATTTAAAGCAGTCAGGAACTCAAACAGGGATGGAACCAGAAGAAAGAGCTGAGTAAGAAATCATGCAGGAGTGCTGCTTCCTGGCTTGTTCCCGTGATTTGATCAGTCTGCTTTCTTATAGAGCCTGGGACCACCAGACCATGAGTGGCCCCACCTACAATGAACTGGACCTTTCCACATCAATCAGTTATTAAGAAAATGACATAAGGATTACCTACAACCTGATTTTTATAGAGGCACTTTCTCAATTGAGGTTCCCTCCTCTCAGATTACTCTAGTTTATGCCAGATTGACATAAAACCAGCTTGGACAAATTCTTTATTTCTTCTAGTCAGGCCAAGTACCAGCTACACAGGACACCACAATCACTTACCACAAAAGCCAACAGATATTACAGCCTGCTTATGATCCCTTCCCAAGCATGTTACCTTTAGAGATACCAATATGTTCTCTAATCCATCACCTGGCTAGGGGAGAGCACTCCACTCACAGAGTGGATCCTATTTGTCATCAAGGAGGAATGTTACCCTGTGCTAAGTAGAAGAAAATGGCTGTCAATGGATTCCACTTTAATGTGTTATCACCCATCTCAGGGGCCATATAAACACTATCAGAGTTAATATACAATCGTATCTTACATAAAAAGAGGTGACCATATCATGATGGGCCTCTCAGACATTCCTGTTTCCCACAGATAAGCCTCAGTTGCATATCTCAGTAACTGTTGGTTTCTCCCTGGTCCCACGTGCGAACCACCAATCTGCCACAGCAGCGGCTGAGTCTCCAGCACATGCTGGCTCAAGCCTTCCTCTTTGGCCAGGAGTGCAGAGGCCTGGATTTGAGCAGCAGCAGAAAGCGCTCTGAGACCAGGGCGGTGGTCTCACTTGATCTCTCCCGGATGCTGACTACCCGCAGCCTGAGAATAGAGGACTAGAAAAGACGCAAAGGAAGTCTCAGGAGCTCAGTCTGGTGGATCATAAACTCAATTTATTGGTGGACTTTTCCCTGTATAAATACTTTTGCCCAGAGTAGGTAGGGTCCTGGTACTCCGAGCATGGGGGCAAGGCGGGCACCTGGTCTTATCGTCTTTGCAAAGGCAGAGGAAGGTGCCTAATTTGCCACAGGGCAGACAAACACCTGCCAGGTTTATTTTCCTTTTGCTTCTCTAAATAGCTACAGTCCCTCCAGGGCTAGAAGAGAAGGAGCTTGCAAGGTGTCCTGCTAGCCCACCTGAAAAGGACGAAGCACCCTTTAGCAACTTCAACTTGCTCTCCAGCCCCAGAGCTCCACAAGTAACTAGTTATTGAGAGGGCCTGCAACCATTCCCTCGAAATCACATTTGGTTTCCTTGGTCCCTGTTTGGACGCCAACTGTGCTATGTGTGTGAATTTTTCTGGAGAAATGAGAGCAAACTCTCCAAGTAGAGACCAAAGAATGAGTTCTTCCCACACACAGCTTAGGAAACCATGACTCTACTGTGTTTGCTTACAGGAATATGGGTGAGATGTTACTTATAAAAACATGAATGACTCAAAGGCAGTTGCATCACTAAAAGTCCAACTGCACATTGGTAAGGACTTGTGAAAGTCACATTCTTGGAGCTCCATGGAGAACCTGCAAATAGTCTGAGAAGGCTGAGAGTCTCCTCTCCACATCAGTCTTTACTGTTTATATTACATAACCTTGGGAAGGAAGGGGCAATTTTAAATATTGTAAATTTTGGTAACTTCCTGTGACTTTTGAAATTACTTATTTACTGAAACTTAATGAGCCTCCCTCTGAAATGGAATGTTTAAGTGTGGAGCACAATGTTATAAAACACTTAGCGGGACTATTTACTTAGGCATATCTCTTCCCTTATATTTAATCCTAACCTTCATGACAGAACCTCAAAAATGGACTCCCTGAATCTCTTTATTTTTCTTCCCAGTGTGTTCACATTGACTAGATGTTCTTTTTGCTTTCTCACCAATTCTTCTTTGTTTAATGGGCTTTTTAAGGATAAACATATGAACTTGACTTATTGAGGCTGTCATGGCCTAGACACTGACTGATTCTAACAAAGAAAGGTTTGCTTAAATGTCTGACAGCCATTCTATGAACAACAAACTCCTCTCAGCTTCAGCCTCTGAGCTGCGATTGTTACTTAGTGTTTGATTCTATCTGATACCCTGGAAATACTGGAGATTTTTAGGTACTATTCAGAAGAATTAAAGAGGTAATAGCCCTGAAAAAAAAAGTTTAATTATGAAGCACCAGAGTCTTAAAAACAAAAATTGTGTGCTTTTTCCTTTTTTTGCTTTGTTTCCTCTTTTTCACTGTTTTTATGGATTTTTTTTAATCCAAGTAGGGTTTTCTGATATTGAGTTTTGATTTCAGAGTACTTTTACAAATACAGAAGACTTTGCAAGATTTTTACAAACATGCCTATGTTCTTGGTGCCCTGTCTTCTCTCCAGTTGTCACCATAATGTCACCACAATTCATAATGAAAGATCTTGGATTTCCACATCACTGTTATCTGCAGTCCATTCTTTATTTAGATGTTCTTAGCTTTTACCTAATGTCCTTTCTCTTCTCAGGAACTCCAGTTAGGATCTCAAATTGGAGAAAGTTTTTACTACATCTCAGTCACCTCTAGAACTCATAATTCTAGAACAGTCTTTACTATTTGTGGAGATGTGGACAATTGAGGATAGTAATTGAGTATTTTGTAGAATGTCACACTGTAACTCAGGCAGATGTAATTAACCATGCATTTTGAGTGAAGGTGAGTATTTGTTTCCTTTCTTTCTTCTGTTAAGGGAAGGTCACTGAAGCAAGGTATAGCTTTCATCATATGAAAAGGCATCGTGAACAACCCACTTTTAAGGAATGAGAGATTGTGTTCCACTTAATTGAAAGGGGAACTCCATTCATCTTCTTGGAATTTTTGTGTATTATAAATTTGTCTCTTAACTCTGTTTATTTGTTTAATCACTTATTTAGAATACTGTGGTCTCACAGATACTAATTTCTATTTTCATTTATAATCTACTGACTGTTAACTGCTGCATTTATGTTGTTGCTTAACTCTTTTCAGATGTGGGGATTAGAAAACCTTTTCTGACATGCCCGCATCCTTTTTATGTACACCAAGAAATTTAACACTTTGGTGCTTCTTGGCACTGAAAATATTCTAAATATTTTCTAATTTTCTTACTCAGAATTTCCCATCTGTAGCCCTTCGGGAAATCACTCCATCAACCTATTCATCACGAAGTTCATTACCAAATTACTAAGGATAATATGTTTTTCTCCAACCTCTCCCTTGAAACTGTGTATTACCCTTGAAATAATAACAGAACATATAAGAAACAACGTTTGATAATGATTACAAATAAATACTTATTTCCCCAAACGTAAATTAAACAGGAAAAGAAACTGAAAATGGACTCATATATTTCAGAGATTACTTTCAGATTGGAAGTTGTCATGGTGGCATCCTGCAACCACGTCATTGGACCTCAGCTTCTAACCTAAATTCAATGATTGATGTTATTTTGAAAAACAAAGAATTATACTCAGGGGATACAAAAAGAAAGTATACCCAAAGCATCCTGCAGAAAATCTTAATTGCTTTTTCACTGATTATCTCATTCCCAGTGGAAGGAAATCCTCAGTGAGTTTCCTTTGATATGCTTTCATGACACCTCGTATTTCAAAAGTCTATGTGAAAATCGTATCATTTTGATAAATGCCTTAGGAAGAAATGAGGGGACTCATGACACTGGATTTATATTAGAAATGTAAAGACTAACAACATAAGATCTTTGTTCAGATACCACAAATATAAATGAGCCAGGAGATTTTATTTTGGATTATTTGCACCAACAGAGGAAGAGGTGCTTCATTTAAGGAGCACTTGATCTAGAATTCATACGCAACCTGGATGGAAGTATCCAAGTAGAGTAAAGGTGAGCAACGAACTTGCACTTGTCTTGAAACTTCTAAACTTCAGAATAATAGACAACAATCATGAACACTACTCTTCAGATACTACAGGATTTTCCATACTTGTTGAAAATATCACTATGTTTTGGAGCCATGTTTTTCCCAAGCATTTTTCATGCTTGGATGGAACTGTGTTGTTACACAATATATCCCCATGGCTATAATGCTGTCCTTTAAAGTGGCATACAGAAAAAGGAATTGTAATTTTTATTATGAGTTATATAATTTCTCAGTGTAAGTTACTTTCAGATAACTCTCCAATTTTTACAAAGAATTTCAATGTATAAACCCTGACATAAACAATACCACTTAAAGCAAACACAACTTACCAGTTTCTATTCTCTGGGGTTCTGTTACTTTCCTCATGTTTCATTATTGCTTTTAATAACTCATTTGAAAATTTTCGTTTGTTTTGATGTTGTGTTAATCCATATCTTTGGACATGAGACCTTGTTATACTCACGCTTTTGATCATTTAATGTTGTGCAAGCTTAGCTAATTTCTTATCCTTCCGCGTTCACATTTCTCCTGAAAATCCTTCATTAACCACAATCTGGGCTAAGCACCATAACAGCTGTGGTCCTGTAAACCTGATCAGTCATAATGCACATCCTATGAACTACCATTCTCTCTCTTTAAAGATTATATATTAATATTTTTTTACCTCTCTATGCTTTAAGTCTGCAGAAAATTCTCTGCTTACTGATATCAAATTATTATCAATCCATATTCACCACCAAACAATAGTGTCTGAGTCATTATCATCACGGAATACAATACTTTGCAAATTTCATAATTTCTGTGTAGTACACAAGTGTGTGGTTGATATTTTAATGACAGTTGAAATATAATGGCACAGGAAATAAATAGTCAAGACTTCCCAAACTCTGAGTAGCCTTACATATTCCATGAGTTTATAAACTATAGATTATTTTTCACTATTTTTATACAAACCATAAATATCATTTGTACAGGTTTCATTCAACAGATTTAGTGAAAGCTTTATTAATATAACCTAGAGACCACTCAATCTGGAAGAAGAACAAATAAGAATGAAGAATAATGAAGTGCATATTTTTAGATACAGTACTTAAACACATTTCTGTATGCTAACATGAAAAATAATTTTATAATCTATCACATAGTAATAATAATGACACAATATTCTAGATGAAATTTATCATGTTCACAATAGTACAGGGTCATCAATAACCACATTCTTTTTAGGTTTAAAAACTTTGAGTGAACCTGGAGAATACTGTTTAGTGAAATGAGTCAGTAATAAAATAAAATATTATTAAGTGGTTCTGTTTATATAAGGTAAGTGTAATGGTGAAGCCCATGAACATAGATAATATGATAATGATTGCCAGAGAACAGAAGAAGAGAGAAAAAGGGAGATTTGTCCAGAAGATATAAATCATTAGTAATATCAAATGAATTAAGATATAAAATATTGTACATATTTTCATATCTACATTAAAGGAAGCTAATATATATTTACACACACACATGCATATATATGTGTGTATATACATATATATATATATATATATATATATATAGGAACAATTAATAGGAAAGGAGGTCAATGTGTCATGAATTTGAAAGAGAGCAAGGAGAATTATATTGGGGGATTTGAAGAACAAGGAAAAGGAAAATGATGTAATTATAGTATAATTTTTAAATGAAAACATAATAATTTTAAAATAAATATAGACTGATTTTTAAAAGAGAAAGAGGCTGGGACACCTGATTCAGGAGGTCTGCCTTGGTTCCTTCTTGAGTTCCTGGACTGATTTCCCTCAAAGCTGTGTGTTGTGTTATGTAAAGATGAAGAACGAAAATGGCCAAATCCCTCTTTGCTCTGAAAAGCACAAGTAAGTTCCAGATGCTAAACAGGGAGCCAAAACATTTATTTTCACATTGTTGTAGTGTGGATTTGCTTAAGTATAATTTTTCCTATACCCGGGATCTTCACTTTTAGAAAAAAGTACCTATTTATTTTAAAATTTTCAGAGGCCAATAGTTAGGAAATTTTGAGTTTTCAAAATGACCTTGGACTTTTAAAGTGTTGAAACGTTTTAAAGACAGGGACTGGCAAATTTAGATGTTATTTTGCATTAAGATAATAATCTGAGACTTTGAGGACAGACAAAGAAAGCAAAGATGATCTTGTAACAGTGATGAGTTTGTGTGTTCAGTTTCCAAGGAGGTAGAAGGTTTAGTTAACTTTTATTATCAACTTGACACAGTCTAAATTCACCCGAGAAGAAGGAAGCTCAATTTCAGAAATGCCATGGAAAAATTGACCTGTGACAAAGTCTATGAGAGATTGTTTGATATATGCTTTATGTGTGAAGACACAGCCCACTTTGGGGCGCACCATCCCTGGGCAGTAGCCCTTGGATATATAAGAACCTTAGTTAAACATTAATCAGTAAACAAACCAATAAACAGCATTCTTCCATAGTTTCTGCTTCAGTTCCTGATTGAGATTCTGCCATAATTCCCGTCAATGAAGGACTATGACCTAGAAATGTAAGTTGGAATAAACCCTTTCCTCTCCAAAGTTGCTATTGGTCAGAGTATTTTAATCACAGCAACAGAAAAATGAACTAGAACAGACAGGGAACTCACTTTCATGACAACTTAATCAACTGACCTATTACTATAGTCCTTTAAAGTTCTCACATCTCACCAAGGTTTCATTGATGAATAAGCTTCCAACACATGAATTTAGGGAGGCACTCAACAACTGTATCAGCATGGAAGCTCATTTTCTTTTCTTTCACTTCATTTATTTTTTGAGATTATAACATAATATCATTTCCCCTTTCCCTTCCTCCCTCCAAGCACCCCAACACATGCCTCCCTCCTCTCTCTAAAATTTGTGGCTTCATTTTTCATTAATTGTTGTTACATGCATATGTGTATATCTATACATATATATTCCTAAACAGAACCTTCTCTGTCTGACTAAAATTACTTGTATACAAATTTTATGGCTGATCATTTGGTGTTGGATGTGCTCTTCTCTAGAGAATATATTTCCAACACATGAACTCTGGGAGACACTGACAACTATATCAGCATGGAAGTGCATCATCTTTTTTGTACTTCTTTTATTTTTTGATTATACTATCATTATGTTTTTTGTAATTGTATTATGTTTATAATTATATTTTTATGTTATAATTACATGATTTTATATTATATAATGATATAATTTTTATATATGGTATAATAATTGTGTGTGTGTGTGTGTGTGTGTGTGTGTGTGCATGTGTGTGTTATAATCATATCATTACACTAATTGGTATACTCTTCCCTGAGGAAAACTCTTTGTTTCTCCCACTCTCAACATTCCTTAGGTTCCCGTAGTAGTTCTTTGTGTAATGTTGAAGCTTCATGGACTGTCTTCATCTACTTTAGCATGTCTATTGTCGGTTTTCTTATTCGGGCTCATGTCAGGTAGTAATCTTTATCTTACTAGGGATAAAACAAGGAGATGAGCTAAAGTAAATAAAACAGATTTCATAGAAACTAATATGCTATTACTTCTGAATTTGATTTTAAGTTTACAATGCTAGTCTCTAGACATCCTTAAATTTTTCTAGAAAGGACAGCATTGGTCTGTAATAAGGATGGTTTTTCTCTATAGGAGATAGCCAGCTAGAGAGTCAGAAGAAAACAAGTACCAGGCAGTAATTCCCTTCCAACGTTGCCTGTTGTAAGTAGTGCTATTGCAGACACTTCTGTATGACTTTTTCATCAGTGACTTTTCAGTTCTTATAGGTGTGTCTTAAGTACTGAAATTCCTGAGACCTGAGAGAACTATGTGTTATATTTTGAAGAGTTTTCCAACTGTTCTGATAATTCTGTACCATTTTATAACCCCACCAGTATTATCAGGTAGAAAATTCCTCACTATCCTTGCAAGCTTTAAGATAATTTCCTCCAATCAATGTGAAATTTTGTTTCACTGTATTTTTACTTAAATGTCCTTAATAATTAATGATGATACATTTGTTTTCAGGTGTTTATTGGTGACTTTTTTCTATATCCAATAGAAGGATCATAATCAAATCCTCTGGCTATATGTAACTGGATTTTGTTCTCTTAGCCATTAGATGTTAAAGCTCTTTGTATCTATTAATAGTTATTTGAGATGTATTTCCCATTGACTGTGTTATTTTCAAATAACTATGGTGCCCTTTAATGTACAAATTAACTTTTATTTTAATGCTTTAATTCCCTTCATTAACTTTTGTCATAGTCTCTGATTATGACATCTTATCCAAGAAACTATCACCAATTTCGTGGGCATGAAGGTCTAGTGTATTTTTTCATGTTGTTATATTTTAGCTATCTTTAGTTACACGGTCCATTTTTCATTAAATTTTCGTTAGTATGAAGAGTTACATATTAAATATTTAACATGCAACTTCATCTAATTGCCCATTTGTTGGAAAAACTTTCTTTCCATAGGAATTATTGAAAACATAACCTTAATAATTTATGGATGTAAATTTTTTACAGATTGTAAATTTATTTGAATCTCATGACATTTCTGTATTATGAGAATATTGTAATGTTGCAACAATAAAAATATTTTGGATATTTTTTCATTATGATTATACTTAACTTTTAGACCAGTTTGGGAAATATTGCCATTTTATAATGTTAAGTCTTATAATTCACGAAGATGAAGACGGGATGTCTTTCTATGTATGTAATGACTTATCCTTTCGATAATGTTGATAATTTCAAGAGCAATGTTTTATATGTCTCTAATTTATTCCTAAATATTTTAACACTTTTCATGATATTCCAAATGGATTTTCAAATATTGCTGAGTTTTATTTTTGTTTGTTTGTTTGTTTTTGGTGTGTTTTGTTTTGTTTTGCTTTGGTTTGGTTTTTGTTGATCTTGTTTTCTGCTTCCATGATGGCCTTTTAAATGAATAGCAAACTTCCTTTTTAAATATCTCTTGGAATTTTATGTATACAAAATTAATTCATATACATGTAAAGGAAGTTTTATTCTTTACTTTCCATATTAGATGCCTTTTTTTCATGTTCTTACCTAATTGTACTAATTGAACTTTTATCATAATTTTGATTAAAGAGAGAATACAACTTACACTGTTCGTTACCCTATGGAGAAAGTCTTCAGGTTTTGTGTTAAATGTGTTGTGAATATGAACGGTGATCTTTTGTCTTTGTGTGATTGCTGCTTTTATCATAACATAGAAAAATGTTTTTCTCTGTAGATTAATTGGAATAACTACAAATAAGTCGTGAAAAGTCCATAGCACACTCCAGTAAATGTATCACATCTCTCCCTGGTTGTCCATGGACTGGATACTTACATACTTATAAAATAAAACACAAACAGGAAGAAATGTGTCTTATATCTGATTGTAAGTGCCATCTGTTGGGAAGTCTAATGTCTTAGATGGCTAACATGTAAGCATAGCTGTCACAAAATTGAAAATGCCTGCGAAAATGAAAACTTGAATTCTGTTCACACCTCACTATGTGGTAAGATAATAAATGCCTATCTCATTTCTTCCATTTCTTTCTACATAGACCTCCCAGAAGAAAATGTCACGAGGAAATCTTTCCAGAGTGACTGAGTTCATTCTTGCTGGGTTAACAGACAAACCAGAGTTCCAGCTGCCTCTCTTCCTCCTTTTTCTAGGAATCTATATGGTCACAATGATGGGGAACCTGGGCATGATCATTCTGATACAATTCAGTTCTCACTTGCACACCCCAATGTATTTTTTTCTCAGCAGTCTGTCCTTCATTGACCTCTGCCATTCCACTGCCATTACTCCCAAGATGCTAGTGAACTTTGTAAAAGTGAAGAACATCATCTCCTATCCTGAATGCATGACTCAGCTCTACTTCTTCCTTGTTTTTGGTATTGCAGAGTGTCACATGTTGGCTGCAATGGCATATGACCGCTACGTTGCCATCTGTAATCCCTTGCTTTACAGTGTTACCATGTCCTATCAAGTCTGTTCCTGTATCATTTTTGGAGTGTATAGTATAGCTTTTATTGGTGCCACAACTCACACAGCCTTCATGCTAACAGTGCATTTCTGTAAGGCTGATGTAATAAACCATTATTTTTGTGATCTTTTTCCACTACTGGAGCTCTCCTGCTCCAACACTTTTATCAATGAAGTAGTAGTGCTATGTTTCAGTGTTTTTAACGTCTTTATTCCACCTCTGACTATTCTTAGCTCTTATATCTTCATCATTGCCAGCATCGTCCAAATTAAATCCACTGAGGGCAGGTCCAAAGCCTTCAGCACTTGCAGCTCACACATATCAGCTGTTGCTGTCTTCTTCGGTTCCCTTGCATTCATGTACCTTCAGCCATCATCAGTCAGCTCCATGGACCAAGGGAAAGTGTCATCTGTGTTTTACACTACTGTTGTGCCCATGATGAACCCACTGATCTACAGCCTGAGGAATAAGGATGTCAAACTTGCTCTAAATAAGTTGTTTGAAAGAAAAATTATCTTACGTAAAGGCTGATTTTCTTTACTAAAATTCATTTTTAGAGGATGGGCAAACAGTTCAGAGGCCTATGTATGGCCACACTGCTAGCACTACTTATTTTTAAAGTTGCAAAGGCAAAACCAGTTTTGGCCAGCGGGGCATAGAAAGGACAGCATCTGTCTGGGATGCAGAGAAAATCCATCTGCTCATCAGAGCATGTATCACACTAGGCAGTCTGTCAAACTCTCTAAAGCCTCCTTGTTAATGACTATGTTTTATGTATGTAGAGCAATGCTCATTTTATTCAAGATGTACTTATCTTATGGCAGAGAGTAAATATATTTGGCCAGCATCCTTCATCATCTCAATATTCTATGTACTTAGTCATTTTAATGAAGTATATTGGTAAAGATTTTGGAAATTGTGATCACCAAAACAAATGATTTTATCAAAAATAAAATATGCAAAATATTGCCTAATATTTGCCTAGTGTGAGGAACCGTAGTAGAGAACATGGAGTAATATCATGAATGATAATGTAGTAGCTCCCACTCTTCAAAAAGAACTGCAGTGGATGAGACACGCATCACTAAACAGGAATGCACACATTTTGCCCAAAGCCTCTGAAGCAGCGTGTAAGTAAGAACAAGACTGTTATGTGGGTATGTGCTTTCTAATATTTGTAGGTATGCCACAGCATATAATGGACCATGACTAATTCAGAAGTGCATTATTTTAATATTGTATGCACGTGGAATATTTATTCATCTCTGGGAAGTAAAACTTGTAAAAATTGTCTTCTGACTAATGAGAATTAGCCCTCATACTTAAAAAAAAGACTTCTTCAAAAGAAAAACTAAATTGATGACAGAGGAGACTTCCAAAAAATAAATTTCCTTTATTCCCCTTACCCAATTAACTTCCCATTGCTTCTCTTTAATCTATGATTAGAAAACTGATTGCATACTTCAGGAAGGTAACTGTGACTACCAGGCCATCTCAATAGCTCTAAGTAGTCTCCAAAAATAGATCGGGTCCTTTATCATCCCCTTTTGAAGGGAGCAACATCTGCAGGATTTTTCTTGTCTCCTTGTAAAGCATCTTCAAAAGGTGCTTCTTTATTATGTTCAGTTACTTCCAGGTCATAGGTGATGGTTGTACTTTTTCTGATACGTGTAAGCTTCAAAGTTTTGAAAAAGTTTCATTACATATAGTTGTCACCCAGGGTCATACAGATGGCCCTGGTTTAAACCAGTCGGTCACAAAAATAAAACAAAATGGCACAATCACGTAAAGTAGACTTGTAGGAAGTACAGGAAGGTGGGGCTAGTAAGAGCTGAAGAGAGGGAAAGAAAGTGGCAGTAAGAGCAACCAGAATGCATTACATGCATATATAAAATCATCAAATAATATGTAATTTAAAACCTTAAATTCATATAAGATAACATGAAAACTAAAATAGCAAACAATGAGAGTCCAGTGTATACACTAGGCTTTCCTACCCAGGAGTAGATACATCAAATGCCTTCTACTCCTACCTTTCTAAAACTGCCACATTGATTTTCATAGGGGCTGAACCAGTTTACTTACAACCAGCAATGAATAAGTGTTTATCTTTCATCATATACTCAACAGGATTTATTGTCATTTAACTTTAGTTAGATATTTTTATTAGTTCTTTTAAAATTTTATAGATGCATGCAATGTATTTTGATCATATTTGATCATATTTTGATCATTCAACCTCTGCTCCTCCATTTAAATGCCCCAATATCCACCCTTTTCCCCATCACCTCTTCATACCTCCTTTTAAAATTTTCTTATTACCTTTAGAGTTATATTTGTGCTGTATATATATAATTAGGTATGGAGTCATCCACTGGAACATGGATAGACCTACTAGAGGTCGATCCTGGTAGACCTCAAAAGGAAATTAGTTCTATTTCCCCTAGGATGCAGATTGGGCACACACCTAGGAGTGGCATAGCTGGGTCAGCTGGTGGGTCAATTTCCAACTTCTTAAGGATATTCCTAAGTGATTTACATAGTGCTTCAAATGATTTGCACTCCCACCACCAGTAAACAAAAAATTCCTATTCCCCTCCTCCTTGCCAGCTTTTCCTATCACTTGTTTTCCTGAGCTTTGTCATTTTGACTGAGGTGAGATGAAATCTCAAAGCAGTTTGATCAGCATTTTCCCCATGACCTGGGATGTTAAACACTTTTTTAAACATTTTTTTCACACTTGAATTTCCTCTTTTGAGTTCTCTTGGCTCAACTCCATAGACATTCTTAATTGGGGTGTTTGCTTTCTTGATGATTTCTTTTTTGTTCTTTGTATAATCTAGATCATAGTCCTCTTTCAGAAGTACAGTTCGAAAAAACTTCTTCCGAATATCAGCGGGAGGTAAACACATTACACTTTCTGTTGCTGTAAAGAAAGTTTCTGTTTTCACAGAATCTTATCTGTCAATTGTTAGTCTTATTACACTACAAAAGTTAGAGAGTCACTCCTGTGACTATATGTTGAAAGATACTTCCCTATCTTTTAGCAGTTTCAAAGCATCTAGTCTTAGGAGAAGTTCCTTGATTCATTTAAAGTAAAGTTTTATGCAGGGAGAAAGATAGGGATCTAATTTCCTTTCTCCTCTTGTTAGTATCCAGTTTTACCAGCACCATTGGTTGAAAATGATGTCTTCTCTTCAGTTTGTATCTTTGAAATCGTTGTCAAAATCCAAGTACTTGTAGTTCTGCAAATTCAGACCTGCATCAATCATAGATTGACCTCTTTTCATTTCTATGTGTCTGCATTATTATTATTATTATTAGTAGTAGTAGTAGTAGTAGTAGTACTTGAAATAAGTATGCTGACTACTCACGACCTGAGAATAGCGGACAAGACGCAAAGGAAGTCTCAGGAGCTGAATCTGGTGGATCACAAACTCAGTTTATTGGCGAACTTTTCCCTGTTTAAAAATCTTTCCCTAAAGAAGGAAGGGTCCCAGTATCCCAGCATGGGGTCAGGGCGGGCACCTGGCATCATGGTCTTTGCAAAGACAGTGGAAAGTGCCTAATTCGCCACAGGACAGACAAGCATCTGCCAGGTTTATCTTCCTTTTGCTTCTACGAATAGCTACAGTCCCTCCAGGGCTAGAAGAGAAGGAGCTTGCAAGGTGTCCTGCTAGCCCACATGAGGTGGACAAAGCACCCTTTACTGACGTCAACTTCCTCTCCCAGAGGTCCACGAGTAGCTACTTATTGGGAGGGCCTGCAACCATTCCCTCCAAATCACATTTGGTTTCCTTGGTCCCTGTTTGGACGCCAACTGTGCTATGTGTGTGAATTTTTCTGGAGAAATGAGAGCAAACTCTCCAAGTAGAGACCAAAGAATGAGTTCTTCCCACACACAGCTTAGGAAACCATGACTCTACTGTGTTTGCTTACAGGAATATGGGTGAGATGTTACTTATAAAAACATGAATGACTCAAAGGCAGTTGCATCACTAAAAGTCCAACTGCACATTGGTAAGGACTTGTGAAAGTCACATTCTTGGAGCTCCATGGAGAACCTGCAAATAGTCTGAGAAGGCTGAGAGTCTCCTCTCCACATCAGTCTTTACTGTTTATATTACATAACCTTGGGAAGGAAGGGGCAATTTTAAATATTGTAAATTTTGGTAACTTCCTGTGACTTTTGAAATTACTTATTTACTGAAACTTAATGAGCCTCCCTCTGAAATGGAATGTTTAAGTGTGGAGCACAATGTTATAAAACACTTAGCGGGACTATTTACTTAGGCATATCTCTTCCCTTATATTTAATCCTAACCTTCATGACAGAACCTCAAAAATGGACTCCCTGAATCTCTTTATTTTTCTTCCCAGTGTGTTCACATTGACTAGATGTTCTTTTTGCTTTCTCACCAATTCTTCTTTGTTTAATGGGCTTTTTAAGGATAAACATATGAACTTGACTTATTGAGGCTGTCATGGCCTAGACACTGACTGATTCTAACAAAGAAAGGTTTGCTTAAATGTCTGACAGCCATTCTATGAACAACAAACTCCTCTCAGCTTCAGCCTCTGAGCTGCGATTGTTACTTAGTGTTTGATTCTATCTGATACCCTGGAAATACTGGAGATTTTTAGGTACTATTCAGAAGAATTAAAGAGGTAATAGCCCTGAAAAAAAAAGTTTAATTATGAAGCACCAGAGTCTTAAAAACAAAAATAGTGTGCTTTTTCCTTTTTTTGCTTTGTTTCCTCTTTTTCACTGTTTTTATGGATTTTTTTTTAATCCAAGTAGGGTTTTCTGATATTGAGTTTTGATTTCAGAGTACTTTTACAAATACAGAAGACTTTGCAAGATTTTTACAAACATGCCTATGTTCTTGGTGCCCTGTCTTCTCTCCAGTTGTCACCATAATGTCACCACAATTCATAATGAAAGATCTTGGATTTCCACATCACTGTTATCTGCAGTCCATTCTTTATTTAGATGTTCTTAGCTTTTACCTAATGTCCTTTCTCTTCTCAGGAACTCCAGTTAGGATCTCAAATTGGAGAAAGTTTTTACTACATCTCAGTCACCTCTAGAACTCATAATTCTAGAACAGTCTTTACTATTTGTGGAGATGTGGACAATTGAGGATAGTAATTGAGTATTTTGTAGAATGTCACACTGTAACTCAGGCAGATGTAATTAACCATGCATTTTGAGTGAAGGTGAGTATTTGTTTCCTTTCTTTCTTCTGTTAAGGGAAGGTCACTGAAGCAAGGTATAGCTTTCATCATATGAAAAGGCATCGTGAACAACCCACTTTTAAGGAATGAGAGATTGTGTTCCACTTAATTGAAAGGGGAACTCCATTCATCTTCTTGGAATTTTTGTGTATTATAAATTTGTCTCTTAACTCTGTTTATTTGTTTAATCACTTATTTAGAATACTGTGGTCTCACAGATACTAATTTCTATTTTCATTTATAATCTACTGACTGTTAACTGCTGCATTTATGTTGTTGCTTAACTCTTTTCAGATGTGGGGATTAGAAAACCTTTTCTGACATGCCCGCATCCTTTTTATGTACACCAAGAAATTTAACACTTTGGTGCTTCTTGGCACTGAAAATATTCTAAATATTTTCTAATTTTCTTACTCAGAATTTCCCATCTGTAGCCCTTCGGGAAATCACTCCATCAACCTATTCATCACGAAGTTCATTACCAAATTACTAAGGATAATATGTTTTTCTCCAACCTCTCCCTTGAAACTGTGTATTACCCTTGAAATAATAACAGAACATATAAGAAACAACGTTTGATAATGATTACAAATAAATACTTATTTCCCCAAACGTAAATTAAACAGGAAAAGAAACTGAAAATGGACTCATATATTTCAGAGATTACTTTCAGATTGGAAGTTGTCATGGTGGCATCCTGCAACCACGTCATTGGACCTCAGCTTCTAACCTAAATTCAATGATTGATGTTATTTTGAAAAACAAAGAATTATACTCAGGGGATACAAAAAGAAAGTATACCCAAAGCATCCTGCAGAAAATCTTAATTGCTTTTTCACTGATTATCTCATTCCCAGTGGAAGGAAATCCTCAGTGAGTTTCCTTTGATATGCTTTCATGACACCTCGTATTTCAAAAGTCTATGTGAAAATCGTATCATTTTGATAAGTGCCTTAGGAAGAAATGAGGGGACTCATGACACTGGATTTATATTAGAAATGTAAAGACTAACAACGTAAGATCTTTGTTCAGATACCACAAATATAAATGAGCCAGGAGATTTTATTTTGGATTATTTGCACCAACAGAGGAAGAGGTGCTTCATTTAAGGAGCACTTGATCTAGAATTCATACGCAACCTGGATGGAAGTCTCCAAGTAGAGTAAAGGTGAGCAATGAACTTGCACTTGTCCTGAAACTTCTAAACTTCAGAATAATAGACAACAATCATGAACGCTACTCTTCAGATACTACAGGATTTTCCATACTTGTTGAAAATATCACTATGTTTTGGAGCCATGTTTCTCCCAAGCATTTTTCATGCTTGGATGGAACTGTGTTGTTACACAATATATCCACGTGGCTATAATGCTGTCCTTTAAAGTGGCATACAGAAAAAGGAATTGTAATTTTTATTATGAGTTATATAATTTCTCAGTGTAAGTTACTTTCAGATAACTCTCCAATTTTTACAAAGAATTTCAATGTATAAACCCTGACATAAACAATACCACTTAAAGCAAACACAACTTACCAGTTTCTATTCTCTGGGGTTCTGTTACTTTCCTCATGTTTCATTATTGCTTTTAATAACTCATTTGAAAATTTTCGTTTGTTTTGATGTTGTGTTAATCCATATCTTTGGCCATGAGAACTTGTTATACTCACGCTTTTGATCATTTAATGTTGTGCAAGCTTAGCTAATTTCTTATCCTTCCGCGTTCACATTTCTCCTGAAAATCCTTCATTAACCACAATCTGGGCTAAGCACCATAACAGCTGTGGTCCTGTAAACCTGATCAGTCATAATGCACATCCTATGAACTACCATTCTCTCTCTTTAAAGATTATATATTAATATTTTTTTACCTCTCTATGCTTTAAGTCTGCAGAAAATTCTCTGCTTACTGATATCAAATTATTATCAATCCATATTCACCACCAAACAATAGTGTCTGAGTCATTATCATCATGGAATACAATACTTTGTAAATTTCATAATTTCTGTGTAGTACACAAGTGTGTGGTTGATATTTTAATGACAGTTGAAATATAACGGCATAGGAAATAAATAGTCAAGACTTCCCAAACTCTGAGTAGTCTTACATATTCCATGAGTTTATAAACTATAGATTATTTTTCACTATTTTTATACAAACCATAAATATCATTTGTACAGGTTTCATTCAACAGATTTAGTGAAAGCTTTATTAATATAACCTAGAGACCACTCAATCTGGAAGAAGAACAAATAAGAATGAAGAATAATGAAGTGCATATTTTTAGATACAGTACTTAAACACATTTCTGTATGCTAACATGAAAAATAATTTTATAATCTATCACATAGTAATAATAATGACACAATATTCTAGATGAAATTTATCATGTTCACAATAGTACAGGGTCATCAATAACCACATTCTTTTTAGGTTTAAAAACTTTGAGTGAACCTGGAGAATACTGTTTAGTGAAATGAGTCAGTCATAAAATAAAATATTATTAAGTGGTTCTGTTTATATAAGGTAAGTGTAATGGTGAAGCCCATGAACATAGATAATATGATAATGATTGCCAGAGAACAGAAGAAGAGAGAAAAAGGGAGATTTGTTCAGAAGATATAAATCGTTAGTAATATCAAATGAATTGAGATATAAAATATTGTACATATTTTCATATCTACATTAAAGGAAGCTAATATATATTTACACACGCACATACATATATATGTGTGTATACCTATATATATATATATATATATATATATATATGAACAATTAATAGGAAAGGAGGTCATGTGTCATGAATTTGAAAGAGAGCAAAGCAAATTATATTGGGGGATTGGAAGAACAAGGAAAAGGAAAATGATGTATTTATAGTATAATTTTTAAATGAAAACATAATGATTTTAAAATAAATATATAGACTGATTTTAAAAGAGAAAGAGGCTGAGACACCTGATTCAGGAGGTCTGCCTTGGTTCCTTCTTGAGTTCCTGGACTGATTTCCCTCAAAGCTGTGTGTTGTGTTATGTAGAGATGAAGAACGAAAATGGCCAAATCCCTCATGCTCTGAAAAGCAAAAGTAATTTCCAGATGCTAAAAGGAGCCAAAGTATTTATATTCACATCGCTCTAGTGTGGATTTGCTTAAGTATAATTTTTCCTATACCCTGGATCTTCACTTTTAGAAAAAAGTACCTATTTATTTTAAAATTTTCAGATGCCTATAGTTAGGAAATTTTTAGTTTTCAAAATGACTTGGACTTTTAAAGTGTTTAATTTTTTAAAGACAAGGACTGGCAAATTTAGATGTTGTTTTGATTAAGATAATAATCTGACACTTTGAGGGCAGACAAAGAAAGCAAAGGTGATCATGTAACAGTGATGAGTTTGGGTGTTCAGTTTACAAGGAGGTAGAGGGTTTACTTAACTTTTATTATCAACTTGACACAGTCTAAAGTCACCCGAGAAGAAGGAAGCTCAATTTCAGAAATGCCATGGAAAAACTGACCTGTGACAAAGTCTATGAGAGATTGTTTGATAGATGATTTATGTGTGAAGACACAGCCCACTTTGGGGTGCACCATCCCTGGGCAGTAGCCCTTGGATATATAAGAACCTTAGTTAAACATTAATCAGTAAACAAACCAATAAACAGCATTCTTCCATAGTTTCTGCTTCAGTTCCTGCTTGAGATGCTGCCATAATTTCCGTCAATGAAGGACTATGACCTAGAAATGTTAGTTGGAATAAACCCTTTCCTCTCCAAAGTTGCTATTGGTCAGAGTATTTTAATCACAGCAACAGAAAAATGAACTAGAACAGACAGGGAACTCACTTTCATGACAACTTAATCAACTGACCTATTACTATAGTCCTTTAAAGTTCTCACATCTCACCAAGCTTTCATTGATGAATAAACTTCCAACACATGAATTTAGGGAGGCACTCAACAACTGTATCAGCATGGAAGCTCATTTTCTTTTCTTTCACTTCATTTATTTTTTGAGATTATAACATAATATCATTTCCCCTTTCCCTTCCTCCCTACAAGCACTCCAATACATTCATGTCTTCATTTTTCATTAATTGTTGTTACACGCATATGTGTATATCTATACATATATATTCCTAAACAGAACCTTCTCTGTCTGACTAAAATTACTTGTATACAAGTTTTTATGTCTGATCATTTGGTGTGGGATGTGCTCTTCTCTAGAGAATAAATTTCCAACACATGAACTCTGGGAGACACTGACAACTATATCAGCATGGAAGTGCATCATCTTTTTTGTACTTCTTTTATTTTTTGATTATACTATCATTATGTTTTTTGTAATTGTATTATGTTTATAATTATATTTTTATGTTATAATTACATGATTTTATATTATATAATGATATAATTTTTATATATGGTATAATAATTGTGTGTGTGTGTGCATGTGTGTGTGTTATAATCATATCATTACACTAATTGGTGTACTCTTCCCTGAGGAAAACTCTTTGTTTCTCCCACTCTCAACATTCCTTAGGTTCCCGTAGTAGTTCTTTGTGTAATGTTGAAGCTCATGGACTTTCCTCCATCTACTTTAGCATGTCTATTGTTGGTTTTCTTATTCGGGCTCATGTCAGGTAGTCATCTTTATCTTACTAGGGATAAAACAAGGAGATGAGCTAAAGTAAATAAAACAGATTTCATAGAAACTAATATGCTATTACTTCTGAATTTGATTTTAAGTTTACAATGCTAGTCTCTAGACATCCTTAAATTTTTCTAGAAAGGACAGCATTGGTCTGTAATAAGGATGGTTTTTCTCTATAGGAGATAGCCGGCTAGAGAGTCAGAAGAAAACAAGTACCAGGCAGTAATTCCCTTCCAACGTTGCCTGTTGTAAGTAGTGCTACTGCAGACACTTCTGTATGACTTTTTCATCAGTGACTTTTCAGTTCTTATAGGTGTGTCTTAAGTACTGAAATTCCTGAGACCTGAGAGAACTATGTGTTATATTTTGAAGAGTTTTCCAACTGTTTTCTGATAATTCTGTACCATTTTATAACCCCACTAGTATTATCAGGTAGAAAATTCCTCACTATCCTTGCAAGCTTTAAGATAATTTCCTCCAATCAATATGAAATTTTGTTTCACTGTATTTTTACTTAAATGTCCTTAATAATTAATGATGATACATTTATTTTCAGGTGTTTATTGGTGATTTTTTTCTATATCCAATAGAAGGATCATAATCAAATCCTCTGGCTATATGTAACTGGATTTTGTTCTCTTAGCCATTAGATGTTAAAGTTCTTTATATCTATTAATAGTTACTTGAGATGTATTTCCCATTGACTGTGTTATTTTCAAATAACTATGGTGCCCTTTAATGTACAAATTAACTTTTATTTTAATGCTTTAATTCCCTTCAATTAATTTTTGTCATAGTCTCTGATTATGACATCTTATCCAAGAAACTATCACCAATTTCGTGGGCATGAAAGTCTAGTGTATTTTTACATGTTGTTATATTTTAGCTACATTTAGTTACACGGTCCATTTTTCATTAAATTTTCGTTAGTATGAAGAGTTACATATTAAATATTTAACATGCAACTTCATCTAATTGCCCATTTGTTGGAAAAACTTTCTTTCCGTGGGAATTGTTATTGAAAACATAACTTTAATAATTTATAGATGTAAATTTTTTACAGATTGTAAATTTATTTGAATCTCATGACATTTCTGTACTATGAGAATATTGTAATGTTGCAACAATAAAAATATTTTGGATATTTTTTCATTATGATTATACTTACCTTTTACACCAGTTTGGGAAATGTTGCCATTTTAAAATGTTAAATCTTATAATTCACGAGACGAAGACGGGATGTCTTTCTATGTATGTAATGACTTATCCTCTCGATAATGTTGATAATTTCAAGAGCAATGTTTTATAAGTCTCTAATTTATTCCTAAATATTTTAACTCTTTTCATGATATTCCAAATGGATTTTCAAATATTGCTGAGTTTTATTTTTGTTTGTTTGTTTGTTTGTTTGTTTGTTTGTTTTTGTTTTGTTTTGCTTTGATTTGGTTTTTGTTGATCTTGTTTTCTGCTTCCATGATGGCCTTTTAAATGAATAGCAAACTTCCTTTTTAAATATCTCTTGGAATTTTATGTATACAAAATTAATTCATAAACATGTAAAGGAAGTTTTATTCTTTACTTTCCATATTAGACGCCTTTCTTTGTGTCCTTACCTAATTTACTAATTGAACTTTTATCATAATTTTGATTAAAGAGAGAATACAACTCCCACTGTTCATTACCCTATGGAGAAAGTCTTCAGGTTTTGTGTTAAATGTGTTGTGAATATGAACGGTGACCTTTTGTCTTTGTGTGAATGCTGCTCTTATCATAACATAGAAAAATGTTTTTCTCTGTAGATTAATTGGAATAACTACAAATAAGTCGTGAAAAGTCCATAGCACACTCCAGTAAATGTATCACATCTCTCCCTGGTTGTCCATGGACTGGATACTTACATACTTATAAAATAAAACACAAACAGGAAGAAATGTGTCTTATATTTGATTGTAAGTGCCATCTGTTGGGAAGTCTAATGTCTTAGATGGCTAACATGTAAGCATAAATTACATGAGGAAAATTGAAAATGCCTGCCAAAATAAAAACTTGAATTCTGTTCATACCTCACTATGTGGTAAGATAATAAATGCCTATCTCATTTCTTCCATTTCTTTCTACATAGACCTCCCAGAAGAAAATGTCACGAGGAAATCTTTCCAGAGTGACTGAGTTCATACTTGCTGGGTTAACAGACAAACCAGAGTTCCAGCTGCCTCTCTTCCTCCTTTTTCTAGGAATCTATATGGTCACAATGATGGGGAACCTGGGCATGATCATTCTGATACAATTCAGTTCTCACTTGCACACCCCAATGTATTTTTTTCTCAGCAGTCTGTCCTTCATTGACCTCTGCCATTCCACTGCCATTACTCCCAAGATGCTAGTGAACTTTGTAAAAGTGAAGAACATCATCTCCTATCCTGAATGCATGACTCAGCTCTACTTCTTCCTTGTTTTTGGTATTGCAGAGTGTCACATGTTGGCTGCAATGGCATATGACCGCTACGTTGCCATCTGTAATCCCTTGCTTTACAGTGTTACCATGTCCTATCAAGTCTGTTCCTGTATCATTTTTGGAGTGTATAGTATAGCTTTTATTGGTGCCACAACTCACACAGCCTTCATGCTAACAGTGCATTTCTGTAAGGCTGATGTAATAAACCATTATTTTTGTGATCTTTTTCCACTACTGGAGCTCTCCTGCTCCAACACTTTTATCAATGAAGTAGTAGTGCTATGTTTCAGTGTTTTTAACGTCTTTATTCCACCTCTGACTATTCTTAGCTCTTATATCTTCATCATTGCCAGCATCGTCCAAATTAAATCCACTGAGGGCAGGTCCAAAGCCTTCAGCACTTGCAGCTCACACATATCAGCTGTTGCTGTCTTCTTCGGTTCCCTTGCATTCATGTACCTTCAGCCATCATCAGTCAGCTCCATGGACCAAGGGAAAGTGTCATCTGTGTTTTACACTACTGTTGTGCCCATGATGAACCCACTGATCTACAGCCTGAGGAATAAGGATGTCAAACTTGCTCTAAATAAGTTGTTTGAAAGAAAAATTATCTTACGTAAAGGCTGATTTTCTTTACTAAAATTCATTTTTAGAGGATGGGCAAACAGTTCAGAGGCCTATGTATGGCCACACTGCTAGCACTACTTATTTTTAAAGTTGCAAAGGCAAAACCAGTTTTGGCCAGCGGGGCATAGAAAGGACAGCATCTGTCTGGGATGCAGAGAAAATCCATCTGCTCATCAGAGCATGTATCACACTAGGCAGTCTGTCAAACTCTCTAAAGCCTCCTTGTTAATGACTATGTTTTATGTATGTAGAGCAATGCTCATTTTATTCAAGATGTACTTATCTTATGGCAGAGAGTAAATATATTTGGCCAGCATCCTTCATCATCTCAATATTCTATGTACTTAGTCATTTTAATGAAGTATATTGGTAAAGATTTTGGAAATTGTGATCACCAAAACAAATGATTTTATCAAAAATAAAATATGCAAAATATTGCCTAATATTTGCCTAGTGTGAGGAACCGTAGTAGAGAACATGGAGTAATATCATGAATGATAATGTAGTAGCTCCCACTCTTCAAAAAGAACTGCAGTGGATGAGACACGCATCACTAAACAGGAATGCACACATTTTGCCCAAAGCCTCTGAAGCAGCGTGTAAGTAAGAACAAGACTGTTATGTGGGTATGTGCTTTCTAATATTTGTAGGTATGCCACAGCATATAATGGACCATGACTAATTCAGAAGTGCATTGTTTTAATATTGTATGCACGTGGAATATTTATTCATCTCTGGGAATAAACCTTGTAAAAATTGTCTTCTGACTAATGAGAATTAGCCCTCATACTTAAAAAAAAAGACTTCTTCAAAAGAAAAACTAAATTGATGACAGAGGAGACTTCCAAAAAATAAATTTCCTTTATTCCCCTTACCCAATTAACTTCCCATTGCTTCTCTTTGAATCTGCAATCAGAAAACTGATTTCATGCTCTAGAAGGTAACTGTGCTTGTCAGGCTATCTCAGTAGCTCTAAGTGGTCCCCAAAAATGCATGAGGTCCCTTATCTCCTTCTGAAGGCAGCAGCATCTGCAGGATTTTTCTTGTCTCTTCTTAAAGCATCTCCAAAGGTGCTTCCTTATTATCTACAGTTACTTCCAGGTCATAGGTTATGGTTGTGTTTTTTCTGATTCCTGAAAGCTTCAAAGATTTGAAAAAGTTTCATTAAGAATAGTTCCCATCTAGGATCACGCAGATGGCCCTGGTTAAACTCAGTTGATCACAAAATAAAAGAAAATGGCATGATCATGTAAAGGAGACTTGTAGGAAGTGCACGGGGCTAATGGGAGGGGAAGAGAGGGAAAGAATGTGGCAGTAAGAGCAACAAGAATGCATTACATGCATATATAAAATCATCAAAGAATGCATTTAATTTAAAAATGTTAAATTCATGTAGGATAACATGAAAACTAAAATAGAAAACAGTGAAAATCCAGTGTATATGTTAGGCATTCCTACCCAGGAATAGTTGGATGAAACGCCATTTCTATTCCTACCTTTATAAGAACTGCCACATTGATTTCCATAGTGACTGAACTACTTTACATTCCAACCAGCAATGAATAAGTGTTTATCTTTTTCCATATCCTCAACAGTATTTAGTGGTATCATTTAACTCTAGTTAGATATTTTTATTAATTCTTTTAAGATTTTGTAGATGCATACAATGTATTTTGATCATATTCAATCCCTGCTCCTCCACTTAAATGCCCCAATTTCCACTTGTTACCCAATCACCTCTTCATTCCTCCTTTTAAAATTTTCTTATTACCTATAGAGTTATATTTGTGCTGTATACATATATGGTTAGGTGTGGAGCTGCCCACTGGAAGATGGATAGACCTACCAAAGGCTTATCCTGATAGACCTCAAAAGGAAATTAGTTCTATTTCCCCTAGGATGCAGATTGGGCACACACCTAGGAGTGGCATAGCTGGGTCAGCTGGTGGGTCAATTTCCAACTTCTTAAGGATATTCCTAAGTGATTTACATAGTGCTTCAAATGATTTGCACTCCCACCACCAGTAAACAAAAAATTCCTATTCCCCTCCTCCTTGCCAGCTTTTCCTATCACTTGTTTTCCTGAGCTTTGTCATTTTGACTGAGGTGAGATGAAATCTCAAAGTAGTTTAATCAGCATTTTCCCCATGACGTGGAATGTTAAACACTTTTTTAAACATTTTTTTCACACTTGAATTTCCTCTTTTGAGATCTCTTGGCTCAACTCCATAGACATCCTTAATTGGGGTGTTTGCTTTCTTGATGATTTCTTTTTTGTTCTTTGTATAATCTAGATCATAGTCCTCTTTCAGAAGTACAGTTCGAAAAAACTTCTTCCGATTATCAGCAGGAGGTAAACACATTACAGTTTCTGTTGCTGTAAAGAAACTTTCTGTTTTCACAGAATCTTATCTGTCAATTGTTAGTCTTATTACACTACAAAAGTTAGAGAGTCACTCCTGTGACTATATGTTGAAAGATACTTCCCTATCTTTTAGCAGTTTCAAAGCATCTAGTCTTAGGAGAAGTTCCTTGATTCATTTAAAGTAAAGTTTTATGCAGGGAGAAAGATAGGGATCTAATTTCCTATCTCCTCTTGTTAGTATCCAGTTTTACCAGCACCATTGGTTGAAAATGATGTCTTCTCTTCAGTTTGTATCTTTGAAATCGTTGTCAAAATCAAGTACTTGTAGTTCTGCAAATTCAGACCTGGATCAATCATAGATTGACCTCTTTTCATTTCTATGTGTCTGCATTATTATTATTAGTATTAGTAGTAGTAGTAGTAGTAGTAGTAGTACTTGAAATAAGTATGCTGACTACTCACGACCTGAGAATAGCGGACAAGACGCAAAGGAAGTCTCAGGAGCTGAATCTGGTGGATCACAAACTCAGTTTATTGGCGAACTTTTCCCTGTTTAAAAATCTTTCCCTAAAGAAGGAAGGGTCCCAGTATCCCAGCATGGGGTCAGGGCGGGCACCTGGCATCATGGTCTTTGCAAAGACAGAGGAAAGTGCCTAATTCGCCACAGGACAGACAAGCATCTGCCAGGTTTATCTTCCTTTTGCTTCTGCGAATAGCTACAGTCCCTCAAGGGCTAGAAGAGAAGGAGCTTGCAAGGTTTCCTGCTAGCCCACATGAGGTGGACAAAGCACCCTTTACTGACGTCAACTTCCTCTCCCAGAGGTCCACGAGTAGCTACTTATTGGGAGGGCCTGCAACCATTCCCTCCAAATCACATTTGGTTTCCTTGGTCCCTGTTTGGACGCCAACTGTGCTATGTGTGTGAATTTTTCTGGAGAAATGAGAGCAAACTCTCCAAGTAGAGACCAAAGAATGAGTTCTTCCCACACACAGCTTAGGAAACCATGACTCTACTGTGTTTGCTTACAGGAATATGGGTGAGATGTTACTTATAAAAACATGAATGACTCAAAGGCAGTTGCATCACTAAAAGTCCAACTGCACATTGGTAAGGACTTGTGAAAGTCACATTCTTGGAGCTCCATGGAGAACCTGCAAATAGTCTGAGAAGGCTGAGAGTCTCCTCTCCACATCAGTCTTTACTGTTTATATTACATAACCTTGGGAAGGAAGGGGCAATTTAAATATTGTAAATTTTGGTAACTTCCTCTTACTTGAAAATTACTTATTTCCTGAAACTTAATGAGCCTCCCTCTGAAATGGAATGTTTCAGTGTGGATCACAATGTTATAAAACACCTAGCGGGACTATTTACTTAGGCATATCTCTTCCTTATATTTAATCCTAACCTTCATGACAGAACCTCAAAAGTGGACTCCCTGAATCTCTTTATTTTTCTTTCCAGTGTTTTCACATTGACTAGATGTTCTTTTCTGCTTTCTCAACAATTCTTCTTTGTTTAATTGGCTTTTAAAGATAAACACATGAACTTGACTTATTGAGGCTGTCATGGCCTAGACACTGACCGATTCTAACAAAGAAAGGTTTGCTTAAATGTCTGACAGCCATTCTATGAACAACAAACTCCTCTCAGCTTCAGCCTCTGAGCTGCGATTGTTACTTAATTAGTGTTATGATTCTATTTGATACCGTGGAAATACTGGAGATTTTTAGGTACTATTCAGAAGAATTAAAGAGGTGAAAGCCCTGAAAAAAAAAGTCTAATTATGAAGCACCAGAGTCTTAAAAACAAAAATAGTGTGCTTTTTCCTTTTTGCTTTGTTTCCTCTTTTCACTGTTTTTATGGATTTTTTTTAATCCAGGTAGGGTTTTCTGATATTGAGTTTTGATTTCAGAGTACTTTTACAAATACAGAAGACTTTGCAAGATTTTTACAGATATGCCTATATTCTTGGTGCCCTGTCTTCTCTCCAGTTGTCACCATAATGTCACCACAATTTATAATGAAAGATCTTGGATTTCCACATCACTGTTATCTGCAGACCATTCTTTATTTAGATGTTCTTAGCTTTTACCTAATGTCCTTTCTCTTCTCAGGAACTCCAGTTAGGATCTCAAATTGGAGAAAGTTTTTACTACATCTCAGTCACCTCTAGAACTCATAATTCTAGAACAGTCTTTCCTATTTTTGGAGATGTGGACAATTGAGTATAGTAATTGAGTATTTTGTAGAATGTCACACTGTAACTCGGGCAGATGTAATTAACCATGCATTTTGAGTGAAGGTGAGTATTTGTTTCCTTTCTTTCTTCTGTTAAGGGAAGGTCACTGAAGCAAGGTATAGCTTTGATCATATGAAAAGGCGTCGTGAACAACCCACTTTTAAGGAATGAGAGATTGCGTTCCACTTAATTGAAAGGGGAACTCCATTCATCTTCTTGGAATTTTTGTGTATTATAAATTTGTCTCTTAACTCTGTTTATTTGTTTAATCACTTATTTAGAATACTGTGGTCTCACGGATACTAATTTCTATTTTCATTTATAATCTACTGACTGTTAACTGCTGCATTTATGTTGTTGCTTAACTCTTTTCAGATGTGGGGATTAGAAAACCTTTTCTGACATGCCCGCATCCTTTTTATGTACACCAAGAAATTTAACACTTTGGTGCTTCTTGGCACTGAAAATATTCTAAATATTTTCTAATTTTCTTACTCAGAATTTCCATCTGTAGCCCTTCGGGAAATCACTCCATCAACCTATTCATCACGAAGTTCATTACTAAATTCCTAAGGTTAATATGTTTTTCTCCAACCTCTCCATTGAAACTGTGTAATGCCTTTAAATAATAAAGGAACATATAAGAAAAAACATTTAATAATGATTACAAATAAATACTTATTTCCCAAAACCTAAATTAAACAAGAAAAAAATACTGAAAATGGGCTAATATATTTCAGAGATTATTTTCAGATGGGAAGTTGTCATGGTGGCATCCTGCAACCACGTCATTGGACCTCAACTTCTAACCTTAATTCAATGGTTGATGTTATTTTGAAAAACAAAGAATTAAACTCAGGGGATACAAAGAGAAAGTATACCCAAAGCATCCTACAGAAAATCTTAATTGCTTTTTCACTGATTATCTCATTCCCAGTGGAAGGAAATCCTCAGTGAGTTTTCTTTATATGCTTTCATGACACCTTGCATTTCAAAAGTCTATGTGAAAATCGTATCATTTTGATAAGTGCCTTAGGAAGAAATGAGGAGACTCATGACACTGGATTTATATTAGAAATGTAAAGACTAACAACGTAAGATCTTTGTTCAGATACCACAAATATAAATGAGCCAGGAGATTTTATTTTGGATTATTTGCACCAACCTCAGGAAGAGGTGTTTCATTTAAGGAGCACTTGATCTAGAATTCATATGCAACCTGGATGGAAGTCTCCAAGTAGAGTAAAGGTGAGCAACGAACTTGCACTTGTCCTGAAACTTCTAAACTTCAGAATAATAGACAACCATCATAAACGCTACTCTTCAGATACTACAGGATTTTCTATACTAGCTGAAATATCACTGTTTTGGAGCCATGTTTTTCCCAAGCATTTTTCATGCATGGATGGAACTGTGTTGTTACACAATATATCCCCGTGGCTATAGTCTGTCCTTTAAAGTGACATACAGAAAAAGCAACTGTAATTTTTATTATGAGTTATATAATTTCTCAGTGTAAGTTACTTTCAGATAACTCTCCAATTTTTACAAAGAATTTCAATCTATAAACCCTGTCATAAACAATACCACTTAAAGCAAACACAACTTGCCAGTTTCTATTCTCTAGGGTTCTGTTACTTTCCTCATGTTTCATTATCGCTTTTAATAATTCATTTGAAAATTTTAGTTTGTTTTGATGTTGTGTAAATCCATATCTTTGGACACAAGAACTTGTTATACTCATGCTTTTGATCATTTAATGTTGTACAAGCTTAGCTAATTTCTTATCCTTCCACATTCACATTTCTCCTGAAAGTCCTTCATTAACCACAATCTGGGCTAAGCACTATAACAGCTGTGGTCCTGTAAACCTGATTAGTCATAATGCACATCCTATGAACTACTATTCTCTCTCTTTATAGATTATATATTATTATTATTATTATTATTATTATTATTATTATTATTATTTCTTTCACCTCTCTATGCTTTAAGTCTGCAGAAAATTCTCTGCTTACTACTATCAAATTATTATCAATCCACATTCACCACCAAACAATAGTGTCTGAGTCATTATCATCATGGAATACAATACTTTGCAAATTTCATACTTTCTTTGTAGTACATAAGTTTGTGGTTGATATTTTAATGACAATTGAAATATAATGGCACAGGAAATAAATAGTCAAGACTTCCCAATCTCTGAGTAGTCTTACATATTCCACAAGTTTATAAACTGTAGATTATTTTTCACTATTTTTATACAAACCATAAGTATCATTTGTACAGGTTTAGTTCAACAGATTTAGTGAAAGCTTTATTAATATAACCTAGAGACCACTCAATGTGGAAGAAGAACAAATAAGAATGAAGAATAATGAAGTGCATATTTTTAGATACAGTACTTAAACACATTTCTGTATGCTAACATGAAAAATAATTTTATAATCTATCACATAGTAATAATAATGACACAATATTCTAGATGAAATTTATCATGTTCACAATAGTACAGGGTCATCAATAACCACATTCTTTTCAGTTTTAAAAACTTTGAGTGAACCTGGAGAATACTGTTTAGTGAAATGAGTCAGTCATAAAATAAAATATTATTAAGAGGTTCGGTTTATATAAGGTAAGTGTAATGGGCAAACCATGTAAATAGAGATGATGATAATGATTACCAGAGAACAGAAGCTGAGGGAAAAAGGCACATTTGTTCAGAAGATATAAATCCTTACTAATATCAAATGAATTAAGCTATAAAATATTGTACATATTTTTGTACCTACATTAAAGGAAGATAATATATATTTACACACACATGCATATATATATATATATATACATATATATATATATACACATATATTTAATAGGAATGGAGGTCATGGGTCATGAATTTGAAAGAGAGCAAGGAGAGTTATATTTGGTGATTGGAAGAAGAAAAAGGAAAAGGGAAATGGTGTATTTATAGTATAATTTTTAAATGAAAAAAATAATAATTTTAAAATGAATATATAGACTGATTTTAAAAGAGAAAGAGGCTGAGAAACCTGATTCAGGAGGTCTACCTTAGTTGCTTCGTGAATTCCTGGACTGATTTCCCTCAAAGCTGTGTGTTGTGTTATGTAGAGATGAAGAACCAAAATGACCAAAGCCCTCGTTGCTCTGAAAAGCACGAGTAAGTTCCAGATGCTGAACGGGGAGCCAAAAGATTTATTTTCACAGTGCTGTAGTGTGGATTTGCTTAAGTATAATTTTACCTATACCCTGGATCTTCACTTTTAGAAAAAAGTACCTATTTATTTTAAAAATTACAGAGGTCTATAGCTAGGAAATGTGGAATTTTCAAAGGGACCTTGGACTTTTAAAGTGCTGAATTTTTTAAAGACAGGGGACTGATAAACTTAGATGTTATTTTGCATTAAGATAATAATCTGAGATTTGAGGACAGACAAAGAAAGCAAAGGTAATCGTGTAACAGTGATGAGTTTGTGTGTTCAGTTTACAAGCAGGTAGAGCGTTTGGTTAACTTTTATTATCAACTTGACAAAGTCTAACGTCAACTGAGAAGAAGGAAGCTCAATTTCAGAAATGCCATGGAAAAATTGACCTGTGACAAAGTCTATGAGAGATTGTTTGATAGATGATTTATGTGTGAAGACACAGCCCACTTTGGGGCGTACCATCCCTGGGCAGTAGCCCTTGGATATATAAGAACCTTAGTTAAACATTAATCAGTAAACAAACCAATAAACAGCATTCTTCCATAGTTTCTGCTTCAGTTCCTGCTTGAGATGCTGCCATAATTTCCGTCAATGAAGGACTATGACCTAGAAATGTAAGTTGGAATAAACCCTTTCCTCTCCAAAGTTGCTATTGGTCAGAGTATTTTAATCACAGCAACAGAAAAATGAACTAGAACAGACAGGGAACTCACTTTCATGACAACTTAATCAACTGACCTATTACTATAGTCCTTTAAAGTTCTCACATCTCACCAAGCTTTCATTGATGAATAAACTTCCAACACATGAATTTTGGGAGGCACTCAACAACTGTATCAGCATGGAAGCTCATTTTCTTTTCTTTCACTTCATTTATTTTTTGAGATTATAACATAATATCATTTCCACTCTCGCTTCCTCCCTCCAAGCACCCCAACACATGCCTCCCTGCTCTCTCTTAAATTTGTGGCTTCATTTTTCATTGATTGTTGTTACATGCATATGTGTATATCAATACATATATATTCCTAAACAGAACCTTCTCTGTCTTACTAAAATTACTTGCATACAAGTTTTTATGGCTGTTCATTTGGTGTGGGATGTGCTCTTCTCTGGGGAATAAATTTCCAACACATGAACTCTGGGAGACACTGACAACTATATCAGCATGGAAGTGCATCATCTTTTTTGTACTTCTTTTATTTTTTGATTATACTATCATTATGTTTTTTTATAATTTTATTATTTTTATAATTATATTTTATGTTATAATTACATGATTTTATATTATATAATGGTATAATTTTTATATATGGTATAATAATTGTGTGTGTGTGTGTGTGGTGTGTGCATGTGTGTGTGTTATAATCATATCATTACACTAATTGGTGTACTCTTCCCTGAGGAAAACTCTTTGTTTTCTCCCACTCTCAACATTCCTTAGGTTCCCGTAGTAGTTCTTTGTGTAATGTTGAAGTCTCATGGACTTTCCTCCATCTACTTTAGCATGTCTATTGTTGGTTTTCTTATTCGGGCTCATGTCAGGTAGTCATCTTTATCTTACTAGGGATAAAACTAGGAGATGAGCTAAAGTAAATAAAACAGATTTCATAGAAACTAGTATGCTATTACTTCTGAATTTGATTTTAAGTTTACAATGCTAGTCTCTAGACATCCTTAAATTTTTCTAGAAACGACAGCATTGGTCTGTAATAAGGATGGTTTTTCTCTATAGGAGATAGCCAGCTAGAGAGTCAGAAGAAAACAAGTACCAGGCAGTAATTCCCTTCCAACGTTGCCTGTTGTAAGTAGTGCTACTGCAGACACTTCTGTATGACTTTTTCATCAGTGACTTTTCAGTTCTTATAGATGTGTCTTAAGTACTGAAAATTCCTGAGACCTGAGATAACTATGTGTTATAGTTTGAAGAGTTTTCCAACTGTTTTCTGATAATTCTGTACCATTTTATAACCCCACTAGTATTATCAGGTAGAAAATTCCTCACTATCCTCGCAAGTAATTATCACTTTAATATAATTTCCTCCAATCAATATGAAATTTTGTTTCACTGCATTTTTATTAAAAGTCCTTAATAATTAATGATGATACATTTATTTTCAGGTGTTTATTGGTGACTTTTTTCTATATCCAATAGAAGGATCATAATCAAATCCTCTGGCTATATGTAACTGGATTTTGTTCTCTTAGCCATTAGATGTTAAAGTTCTTTATATCTATTAATAGTTACTTGAGATGTATTTCCCATTGACTGTGTTATTTTCAAATAACTGTGGTGTCCTTAGTGTACAAATTAATTTTTATTTTAATTTTTAATTCCCTTCAATTAATTTTTGTCATAGTCTCTGATTATGACATCTTATCCAAGAAACTATCACCAATTTCGTGGGCATGAAGATCTAGTGTATTTTTTCATGTTGTTATTTATAGCTATTATATTTAGTTACAGGATCCATTTTTCATTAAATTTTCATTTGTATGAAGAGTTATATATTAAATATTTAACATGCAACTTTATCTAATTGCACAATTGTTGGAAAAACTTTCTTTCCGTAGGAATTGTTACTGAAAACATAACTTTAATAATTTATGGATGTAAATACTTTACAGATTGAAAATTTACTTGAATATCATGGCCTTTGTGTATTATGAGAATATTGTAATGTTGCAGCAATAAAAATATCTTGATTTTTTTATTCATTATGATTACACTTAACATTTAGACTACTTCGGGAAATATTGCTATTTTACAATGTTAAATCTTATAATTTATGAAGATGGGATGTCTTTTCATGTATGTAATGATTTATCCTTTCAATAATGCTAATAATTTCAAGAGCAATGTTTTATACGTCTTTAATTTATTTCTAAATATTTTAACTCTTTTCATGATATTTCAAATGGACTTTTAAAGATTGCTGAGTATTTTTGTTGATCTTGGTTTCTACTTCCATGATGGCTTTTTAAATGAATAGCAAACTTCCTTCTTAAAGATCTCTTGGAATTTTATGTATACAAAATTAATTCATATACATGTAAAGGAAGTTTTATTCTTTACTTTCCAAATTAGTTGCCTTTTTTTCATGTTCTTACCTAATTGTACTAATTGAACTTTTATCATAATTTCAATTAAAGAGAGAGTACAACTTCCACTGTTCGTTACCCTATGGAGAAAGTCTTTAGGTTGTGTGTTAAATGCATTGTGAATATGAAGGTTGATCTTTTGTCTTTAGTGAATGCTGCTCTTATCATAACATAGAAAAATGTTTTTTCTCTGTTGATTAATTGGAATAACTACAAATAAGTCGTGAAAAGTCCATAGCAAACTCCAGTAAATGTATCACATCTCTCCCTGGTTGTCCATGGACTGGATACTGACATTCTCATAACAGAAATCACAAACAGGAAGAGATGTGTCTTATATCTGATTGTAAGTGCCATGTGTTGGGAAGTCTAATGTCTTAGATGGCTAACATGCAAGCATAGCTGTCAGAAAAGTGAAGATGCCTGTCAAAATGAAAACTTGAATTCTGTTCACACCTCAGTATGTGGTAAGGTAATAAATACCTATCTCATTTCTTCCATCTCTTTAAACATAGAACTCCCAGAAGAAAATGTTACAAGGAAATCTTTCCAGAGTGACTGAGTTCATTCTTGCTGGGTTAACAGACAAACCAGAGTTCCAGCTGCCTCTATTCTTCCTTTTTCTAGGAATCTATATGGTCAGAATGATGGGGAACCTGGGCATGATCATTTTGATACAATTCAGTTCTCATTTGCACACCCCCATGTATTTCTTCCTCAGCAGTCTGTCCTTCATTGACCTCTGGCAATCTACGGTCATTACTCCCAAAATGCTAGTAAACTTTGTGAAAGGGAAGAACACTGTCTCCTATCCTGGATGCATGATTCAGCTCTATTTCTTCCTCATTTTTGCCATTGCAGAGTGTCACATGTTGGCTGCAATGGCATATGACCGCTATGTTGCCATCTGTAATCCCTTGCTTTATAATGTAACCATGTCCTATCAAGTCTGTTCCTGTATCATATTTGGAGTGTATAGTATAGCTTTTATTGGTGCCGCAACTCACACATTCTGCATGTTGAGAGTGCATTTCTGTAAGGCTGATGTAATAAACCATTATTTTTGTGACCTTTTCCCGCTACTGGAACTCTCTTGTTCTGATACTTTTGTTCAATGAAGTAGTAGCTCTGTGTTTCAGTGTTTTTAACATCTTTATTCCAACTCTGACTATTCTTAGCTCTTATGTTTTCATCATTGCCAGCATCGTCCGGATTAAATCCACTGAGGCAGGTCCAAAGCCTTCAGCACTTGCAGCTCACACATATCAGCTGTTGCTGTCTTCTTCGGTTCCTTGCATTCATGTACCTTCAGCCATCATCAGTCAGCTCCATGGACCAAGGGAAAGTGTCATCTGTGTTTTACACTACTGTTGTGCCCATGATGAACCCACTGATCTACAGCCTGAGGAATAAGGATGTCAAACTTGCTCTAAATAAGTTCTTTGAAAGAAAATTTTTCTTATGAAAAGGCTTGTTTTCTTTACCTAAATTCATTTTAGAGGGTTGGTAAACACTTCAGAGGCCTGCGTATGGTCATATGTTGTGAGATAACTGCTGGCACTATTTATTTTTAAAGTTGCAAAGGCAAAACCAGTTTTGATCAATGGGGCATATAAAGGACAGCATCTGTCTGGGATGCAGAGAAAATCCATCTGCTCATCATAGCATGTATCACACTAGGCAGTCTGTCAAACTCTCAAAAGCCTCCTTGTTAATGATTATTTTTCATGTATGTAGAGCAATGCTCATTTTATTCAAGATATACTTATCTTATGCCAGAGAGTAAATATATTTGGCCAGCATCCTTCATCAACACAATATTCTATGTAATAGTCATTTTAATGAAGTTTATTTGTAAAGATTTTGGAAATTGTAATCACCAAATAAATAATTTTATCAAGAAGTAAAATATGCAAAATATCGTCTAATTTTTGCTTAGTGTGTTGGAGTGTAGTAAAGAACTTGGAGTAATATCATAAGTGATAATGTAGCTCCTTCTCTTCAAAAAGAACTACAGTGGATGAGACACACATCACTAAACAGGAATGCACACATTTTGCCAAAATTCTGAAGCAGAGTGTAAGTAAGAACAAGATTGTTATGTGGGTATGTGCTTTCTAATATTTTTAGGTATGTCTCCAGGACATAATTGACTATGAGAAATTAAGAAGTGCATTATTTTAATATTGTATACATGCGGAATATTTATTCGTATCTGGAAAGTAAAACTTGTAAAAATTGTTTTCTGACTAATGAGAATTAGCACTCAAACTTAAAAAAATAAAAAAAGACTTCTTCGAAAAAAAAGCTAAATTGGTGAGAGAGGAGACTTCCAAAAAAATAAATTTCCTTTATTCCCCTTACCCAATTAACTTCCCATTGCTTCTCTTTGAATCTGCAATCAGAAAACTGATTTCATGCTCTAGAAGGTAACTGTGCTTGTCAGGCTATCTCAGTAGCTCTAAGTGGTCCCCAAAAATGCATGAGGTCCCTTATCTCCTTCTGAAGGCAGCAGCATCTGCAGGATTTTTCTTGTCTCTTCTTAAAGCATCTCCAAAGGTGCTTCCTTATTATCTACAGTTACTTCCAGGTCATAGGTTATGGTTGTGTTTTTTCTGATTCCTGAAAGCTTCAAAGATTTGAAAAAGTTTCATTAAGAATAGTTCCCATCTAGGATCACGCAGATGGCCCTGGTTAAACTCAGTTGATCACAAAATAAAAGAAAATGGCATGATCATGTAAAGGAGACTTGTAGGAAGTGCACGGGGCTAATGGGAGGGGAAGAGAGGGAAAGAATGTGGCAGTAAGAGCAACAAGAATGCATTACATGCATATATAAAATCATCAAAGAATGCATTTAATTTAAAAATGTTAAATTCATGTAGGATAACATGAAAACTAAAATAGAAAACAGTGAAAATCCAGTGTATATGTTAGGCATTCCTACCCAGGAATAGTTGGATGAAACGCCATTTCTATTCCTACCTTTATAAGAACTGCCACATTGATTTCCATAGTGACTGAACTACTTTACATTCCAACCAGCAATGAATAAGTGTTTATCTTTTTCCATATCCTCAACAGTATTTAGTGGTATCATTTAACTCTAGTTAGATATTTTTATTAATTCTTTTAAGATTTTATAGATGCATACAATGTATTTTGATCATATTCAATCCCTGCTCCTCCACTTAAATGCCCCAATTTCCACTTGTTACCCAATCACCTCTTCATTCCTCCTTTTAAAATTTTCTTATTACCTATAGAGTTATATTTGTGCTGTATACATATATGGTTAGGTGTGGAGCTGCCCACTGGAAGATGGATAGACCTACCAAAGGCTTATCCTGATAGACCTCAAAAGGAAATTAGTTCTATTTCCCCTAGGATGCAGATTGGGCACACACCTAGGAGTGGCATAGCTGGGTCAGCTGGTGGGTCAATTTCCAACTTCTTAAGGATATTCCTAAGTGATTTACATAGTGCTTCAAATGATTTGCACTCCCACCACCAGTAAACAAAAAATTCCTTTCCCCTCCTCTTTGCCAGCTTTTCCTATCACTTGTTTTCCTGAGCTTTGTCATTTTGACTGAGGTGAGATGAAATCTCAAAGTAGTTTTTAATCAGCATTTTCCCCATGACTTGGGATGTTAAACACTTTATAAAACATTTTTTTTCACACTTGAATTTCCTCTTTTGAGATCTCTTGGCTCAACTCCATAGACATCCTTAATTGGGGTGTTTGCTTTCTTGATGATTTCTTTTTTGTTCTTTGTATAATCTAGATCATAGTCCTCTTTCAGAAGTACAGTTCGAAAAAACTTCTTCCGATTATCAGCGGGAGGTAAACACATTACAGTTTCTGTTGCTGTAAAGAAACTTTCTGTTTTCACAGAATCTTATCTGTCAATTGTTAGTCTTATTACACTACAAAAGTCAGAGAGTCACTCCTGTGACTATATGTTGAAAGATACTTCCCTATCTTTTAGCAGTTTCAAAGTACCTAATCTTAGGAGAAGTTCCTTGATTCATTTAAAGTAAAGTTTTATGCAGGGAGAAAGATAGGGATCTAATTTCCTTTCTCCTCTTGTTAGTATCCAGTTTTACAGCACCATTGGTTGAAAATGATGTCTTCTCTCCAATTTGTATCTTTGAAATCATTGTCAAAATCCAAGTAAGTTGTAGTTCTGCAAATTCAGACCTGGATCAATCATAGATTGGCCTCTTTTCATTTCTATGTCTCTGTATTATTATTATTATTATTATTATTATTATTATTGTTGTTGTTGTTGTTGTTGTTATTATTATTATTATTATTATTATTATTATTATTATCATTACTTGAAATAGGTATGGTAATAGCTTCCACAGTATTATTTTCATTGGGGTTGTTTAATCTGCACCTGACCTTTTATGTTTCCACATGAATATTAAGACATTTTTTTCTAGGTCTGTGAAGAGTGACCCAGAACTTTTTACTGGGAATGCACTGAATTTGTAGATTATTTTTCATAAGAACACCAGGACATGTACCCAGAGGACTCTAAGTTCTACTACAATAGATGTTAAACCATGCTAATTGATGCAATTCACAATAGATAGGAAATAGAATTAACCTGGATGTCCATCAAGTGATTAACTGATAGTGAAAATGTTATACCTATTTATGCAGTGGCATTTTATTCAGCTCTACAGATAAATGAAATTTTCAGATAAATGCATGAAACTTTACAAAAACTTATACTGAGCAAGGTTACCCAGTCTCAGAAAGATAAGTATCATATGTTCTGTTTCATATGGCTTCAAATCATGGGTTCATTTGTTTAACCTGGAATACACAAATAAATAAACAAATTAGAAAAGGCCCATTGGAGTAAGAGGTGACTTACATGAGGAGGGACATCACAACATAGGTCATATGAAAACGAGCAGGTGTTTGGGAGTGGAAATTTCAAGCAGATATAGAGGAAGATGAGGAATTAAAGGGTGGGGAAGGTTAAGTCAAACTAAAGATTGTGAAAAATCAAATGGGCTCTGTATTGATTACAATTCTGATGGTGTGATTTTTTTTAAAAAAAAAATTACCAAAAGCAACTTATGGAAGAAAGTGTTAGCATCAATACAGTTCTGATCTGGAGGCTTCTTAACTGATGGTTATCTTTCAAACTGCCAGAAAGTGATATATAAGCTGTTTGGCATTAGATAGGGTAGGACAACAGCAATATTACCAAGCCTTAAACCCTAGGATTTATAATAACAATGAACCAAGCAAGATGTTCCCACTGGTACAATATTGGCCCAACTGTTAAGGGGTAATTAACTACTTCCTAATTGGATTTGAGACTTATTTCAGAAGAGCAAATTCATGCCTCATGCCATAAACCCATTTAAAGCATATGTCAGAGGAGTTCTTAGACCTGAGAAGCAAACTGACTACTGTTTAGCTAAACTGTCGTGGCTCAAAGATGCTCTTTAAATATTTATGCTTATACTCAAAAGCAAATGCTACTCCTAGTCTTAATCAAAAAAGCATTTCTTTGAAATGGATTACATTGAAAAAAAAAAAGAGATACATGACTATTAAAGGCGCTAATACTAAGTAAGGGTTGACCTTCAGCCCAAAAGAAGATATTTATACCACCCACTCTGAGGCTGCAGAAAAGGGAGTAGTAGTGTGAAAGTAAGAGCCAGGAGAAAGGGAGAAGGACTATACAATGTCTTCTGGGCATGGCACAGACAATGATATCATGGCCACACAATAACTGTGACGGCCTTCAATGGCCCTTTACAAGATTGGACCTATCAACAGTAAATCATGGATCATAGGGCAGGAGGAGGAAATATTACACAGCTGTATCTCTCCATACTGAAACTATTGTATATTTATGGATAATAGAGGAGAACTCATCATTAAATTTAGTTTTGTACACTGTGAGGAACCCATCTGTCTACAATAAGTAGCTCCAAACCCAGGGTCACACAGATGAACCTGGTTAGAATCGGTGAGTCTCAAAATACATACATACACAGAAAGAGAGAGGAGTAAGGAGAGAGAGAACCAGCAAAATCCTGAATGTGGAAAATGAATTTGTATGTTGAAAGGAGTAGTAATACAGAGGGAGGGAAATTCGAGCTACAATAATAATCAGATTGTTCTTTATATCTGTATGGAACTGTCAAACAACAGCATCATTAAAATAAAAAAATAAAATAACATAAACCAGGATAGCTAAAACAACCCTGAATAATAAAAGAACTGCTGTAGGTATCACCATCGCTAACTTCAAGTTGCACTCCTAAACTATAGCAATAAAAACAGCATGGTGTTAGCACAGAACAGACAAGTTAATTGATTGAATTCAATTGAAGACCCAGATGCAAGTTCACATACCTATAGACACCTTATTTTTTTAATAAAGAAGCCAGAAATATAAAATGGAAAAAAGACAGCATCTTCAACAAAGAGTGTTGGTCAAACTTGATGGCTGCTTGTAGAATAATCCAAATAGAGCCATACTTATCACCCTGCACAAAACTCAACTCCAAATGATCAAAGACCTCAATAGAAAACCAGACACACTGAACCTGACAGAAGGGAAAGTGGGGAATAACCTTGAACTCATTGACAAAGGAAAAGACTTTCTAAATAGAATATCATTTGCACAGGCACAAAAATCAACAGTTAATAAGTGAAACTAAAACTAAAATAGTTTCTGTAAGGCAAAGGACACAGTCAATCAGACAAAGTGGCAACCTACAGAATGGAAAGATATTTTTACCAACTCCACTTTCAATCGATGAATAATATCCAAAATATATTTTTTAAAAAACTTAAGAAACCAGGTATAAAAAGCCAAAAAATCCTATTTAAAAACTAGATACAGAATTAAACAGAGAATTCTCAATAGAGGAAACTCAAATTGCTGAGAAACACTTTTAAAAATATCCAACATCCTTAGCCATCAGAGAAAGCAACAACAAACTATTCTGAGATTTCAGCTTATACCTATCAGATTGGCTAACCTCAATAAAAACAAGTGACAGTTCATGCTGGTAAGAAAGTGAAGAGGAACACTCGTCAGTTGCTGGTGTGCATGGTTTAGCTTCTACGGAAATCATTGTGATGGTTCCTCAAGGAGATGGGAATCAATTTACCTCAAAATCTAGCTATCCCACTCCTAGGCATATAGCCAAAGGATGATTCATCTTACCACAGAGACTCTTGCTCAATCATGTTAATTGCTGCTCTATTCATAAAAAAAACAGAAATTGAAAACAACCTAGATGTCCCTCAACAGAAAAATGGGTAAAGAAATTGTACATTTACACAATGGAGAGTTACTCAATCATTTTAAAAAATGACATTGCAGACAAAAGGGCAGAACTAAAATCATCCTGTGTAAGGAAACAAATACTGAGAAAGATAAATATAGTGTATGTTCATTCATATGTGGATATTAGCTGTAAGGTCAATGATAACAAACCTACAATCCGTAGAACCACAGAGGGTAGGTATAGAGTTAAGGGAGTAGAAGGAACAGATGGATCTCATTAGGAAAAGAAATAAACACAGGTGTAGATAGAAGCAGGGAAGTGGAATGGGAAGATCAAGTCAGAGAAGAGAGGGTTGTAGGAGGAATACAGGGAGAGAGACATCAAAAAGTAAGGGGATAGTTAAGGGATAGTATGAAAACCTAATACAATAGAAACTTCCCATGTTCAAGAATACTTCACCAACATATAATGGACTTCACAGTTTTGTTTGTTTGGTTGGTTTTTCTATGCTCTAGTACTCTATTACAGTTTTGTAGGGATTTAGGGGGGTGTTTTTTTTTTCGTTTCAGGGTTTATGTTTGTATTGGGGTTTGGTTTGTTATCTGATAAAAATCTTAAAGTTGTGTGGGGAGGAGGAGAGGATCTGAAAGGACTTGGGCAAGAGAAAGGATATGATTAAAATATATTTAAATTTTAAAAGTGTTTTAAATTAATAAAAATAATTTCCTTTAACTGTAATTTATTTCTTTCAACTGTAAAAAAAATTCCTACATCCTTGCTATAATTATTATTGAGAAAAAAATATAAATAAATCTGCAAGGTTCATTTGAAAAAAGTTTAATCAAGGAGACAATCATGAACATCTCCAAGAAACATCATGCATTCTCTGCCCCTGTGTTATCCTGTGTCCAGAAAGCATAGCACTAGACTCCTTTTTCTGCATCAAGCACTAATATTCCAATGTGTTTGCCTTGCATCTGTAATACCAGCTATCTCTTTTTCCTTCTTTTTTTGTTTTTGTTTTTTTTTAAGACAGGGTTTCTCTGTTGTAACCCTGGCTGTCCTGGACCTCACTCTGTAGACCAGGCTGGCCTCGAACTCACAGAGATCCACCTTCCTTTGCCTCCTGAGTGCTGAGATTAAAGGCATTCATCACCACTACCTGGCTACCAGCTGTTTCCTTTAATGGGCTTGGAGTTATGCTGCTTTTTTTTTTTCACTTGGCCTTCAAATACGAGACAGAATATCTCAGTGTCATGTGGAAGCAAAATTAAATTTGCTCATTTTTACTCCATAATTTAAAATGTTCAAATAGTCATCCTTCATGAATGTATTATAATATTTAAATACAGTTAAGGTAGTGAAGTCAACAAAGGTAATTAGAGATATAATTTTCTAGTTTTCTTTTTTTTTTCTTTTGGGGAATCACATGAGGTAATTCTTTAAATATATATTTTACAATTTTCCTGATATTTTGAAATTTTAAATGCCTTGCCTTAAAATATCTGGAACTCTAACAACAAGAGCACTTACATCCTTATTTTTAATTCAGAAGCTATTAAGAAGAACAAATCACCTTAGATAATATTAAACATTTGACAATTAGTGGTAAAATGGGGATTTCTAATTGTTGACTTTTTTCCTCACAGTTAATACATATGGGATAGGACTCTTCTGAGAGGTCATTAATATTTTTTGTTTTTAATGAGACTGTCGTTATCTCTAACAAACTTATGGAACTGCCATATCAAACCAACCTTTGCAGAGGAACAAATGACTGAGAATCGCCTTAATTAGAGATCAAGAATCACAAATATTTGAAGCTATCCCCTTCTTACATTATCAAAGACAATTTTCTATTGAATGAAAAGGAGAATTAAAATACTTAATACTGAACTAACTGTCAAGAAGGGGTAAGTATGGATTCACATCTTTGCGTCTCAAAACCTTACAATCTTCTGCTGCTGTGTCTTTCCACACAGATGTGCATGGCTGTTTATCCATCCATACCCATGCTCATTCTAGAGACCACACTCTAATAAGAAGTCTACTTTTCCCACGTCTTCTGCAGTATATCCTCATGCTAGACATGTCATTATTTATTTGTTTTTATCTCAATCAGTGTGAAGATAGTGGCTCATTCTTATGGATTTTTTTAATGCTAACTTTCTGTGAACAATTCACAGATACTTAGTACCAACACTTGCTACCTATAAAGCAACATCCTTGCACTATTCAGATATACAATGTGGAGCAATATAAAACCTGTTGACTACCTGATGGAGAACATCCCAGAGAGAAACTCAGCCTATTTCAGTGTAAATAATATGACCATCTGTTAAGTTCATACTTAGATCCAGAAACTATATGTCAATTAATTTAATTGTCAGATGTCAGATAATTAAGCTTCTGCTTTCTAGATGGATTGGTTATACAGCAAATAAGATCTTGAGAAAATTTTGAACTTAGACTGTTTAATCATTAACATTATCAAGTCATAAAATACTGGAGTTGAAAGAGGTCTTAAAGATGACCTAATATGCCCAGTGCTATGTCCTTGAGCAATATCTGCAAAATGGTTACAGAGCAAACACTTTGACATGTCTGGCCTTAAGCAAATCAAATCATGTCTAATTCTTGGGATGTCCATTTTGGTTCAGAAGCAACATAATTCTGCCCATGGTTTCAGGACATTTATTTTGCTATAAGCCTTTGGAAACATATACAGTGAGACCAGTAAGTTGAATATTTAGATATACATATCATGTGATGTGTCTATTTTTATTTTATTGACAAATTACTCTCTATAATTTTAAATATTATTTAACTAACAAGAGTTTTTTTATGAAATTATCTGGTTTCCACATCCATTCATAATATTCCATGATAGTCTGAAAATATCAGCAAAGATATTTCTTTAATGTTGAGACTATGCTTTATTTTTCTGTGTTCCATAATCTATGAGTTTACATTTCAAATATAAAGTAAACGAATATTGTTCATTTTGAAAGGCTACATCACACCAATAGCTGTAGTGGATTGATAAAAATTTCCAATCGCATTTTGCAAGTGCTCTGATAACCCATGAAGCAATTTAGAGAGTACATATAAACTACATGATTACAGAATCTGACCACCAAAGAGTGCACCTTCAGTTGATCTAAACTCTTTTCCTATGAGTAGTCTTCTGAACTCTACAAAACCAATTATGAAGTTGAGTTAGCAGAGATCAGTCATGGTCCTTTGATATGACCAAATGTATGTCACTGTAGTTCTTCCCTGAAGCTGTTCAAGCTAGAAGCAGAAGTCACAACCCTACTGCTGTTGAGATAGGTACAAATAAAACATCTGTAGGGGGAGATATGCTCTACTTTTCAGGGTGTCAGTCTTACATGAAGTATGCAGGATATACAGTGCAGCAGTTTCAATAGGAAAACTACTGTACTGGCAAGTCAGTAAATTACTTGGTAAACTGATGAGAGTTGGAATGAGAGCAAGAAAAAAATCCTATGAATCCAATTACAGATAGAAATTGTGAGAGTTGAGTCCAGCTCTAGTCCACACGGGGTTCCTCAGTCTCCACAAAGGAGGGTAAACAATGAAATTATGACAGTGAATGCAGTAATTCACTCTTCTATGGGACCTTTAATGAGACACATAGAATACACCTTATGATGATTATGACACGCAAGAGCGTTTTCTTTAATAATAAAAATAAAGGAATTAGAAGTTAGAAAAGTTAAGAGAGCAAAATTAACAATGTGCACATTGGGGAAAAATTACAAGACTCCCCTCAAGACAGAAAGTTGTCCTGACTGAAATAGCAAGACTGCTAACTTCTTATCTAACATAAAATGCAGGTGTTTAGGCATATATCAATGCAAGAGTGCTCATCCCCTCCTAGCTGCAGCCTTCTAATCTTCAAGGTTAATTTTAGTGGGTAGTCTTAACACAACAGTCTATTAATGAATAGCTGATTTTAGGTCTGTATACTTGCTACAATAAAGGGGGCAGGCATTCAGGGGTGAATTATCTATTTGTTTTTAGCTTATCTATTTGCTTTTTTAAGCTTGCTGACATACTGTCTAGACCTTGTTTCTGATCTTGACCATGGCTTTGTCTCTATGGGAATGTCAGTTTTACCAAGAATAATTTTTTATATATCTACAGAAATCATGAGTAGTATTCACACATGCCAAAAACTTGAAGGCCAGTAAGACTGTTACAATTACTTAGAGTTCAGATGACAGGGTTCCTCTCATCCAGCACAGGAATTGTTTTGAGTTTTCACTAATAGCCAAAATAGACAATATTATTGATGAGAGGCTTTTGTCACCATACAGTAAAGATGAGAAAGGGGCAAGGCAGTTGGTGGGCTTCAGACTCCTAGCTAAGGGAAAAACCAGGATCCTTGTCAAGCTGGTTACGTCCACAGCCTGGGTATCATCGGCCCCCAACAAGAAATGAAAGAAAACATTTGTTATTCTTGTTAAATCTGAGTCTGGTAAAATTTAATTACTAAGCATTATAAACAGTAACATGCATGACAACATATATTACAGAGAATTTGAGAGGGGGAGAAAATCTTCAAAATAAAACAATCATTTGTTTTAAATCGAAGTTAAAAGTACAGACTTGCACTCATCCTACAAGGTTTTGATTAGTATTAATTTCTGTTATTCTTCCTCTGATCCTGCAGTCATTAGTTGTCCCAAGGAAACAGGAGAAGCTTGAGAAACAGTAATATTGCATGTCTGCTTCAATAATGGATAATGGCCTCTACAGAATTCTGTCATACTCTCTCCATCTCTCTCTCTCTCTCTCTCCCAAATACACACACACACACACACACACACACAGAGGTGGGGGGAGACAGATAGACAGACAATACAAATGATACAGATACAGAAAGGTATACTCATTTCTCTATCTTAAATTCAGAATTTCTGACAAGATGATGAGAGAATAATGAGATCTGGAAACCATTCAGTGGTAATGGAGTTCATCCTCGCTGGGCTCTCAAGCAAGCCAGAGCTGCAGCTGCCCCTCTTCCTCCTCTTCCTTGGAATCTACCTGCTCACGGTGCTGGGGAACCTGGGCATGATCATCCTGATCCTGCTCAGCTCCCAGCTGCACACCCCCATGTACTTCTTCCTCAGCAGTCTGTCCTTCATTGACCTCTGCCATTCCACTGTCATTACTCCCAAAATGCTAGTGAACTTTGTGACCAAGAAAAACATAATCTCCTACCCTGAATGCATGACCCAGCTCTACTGCTTCCTTGTATTTGCTATTGCAGAGTGTCACATGTTGGCTGCAATGGCATATGACCGCTATGTTGCCATCTGTAACCCGTTGCTTTACAATGTTGTCATGTCTCATCATCTCTGTTTCTGGCTCACTTTGGGAGTTTATACTTTGGGTATCATTGGGTCATCAGTTCACACAGGCTTTATGTTAAAATTGTTATTTTGCAAGACCAATGTGATTAACCATTATTTTTGTGATCTTTTTCCACTCTTGGAGCTATCATGCTCCAGTATATACATCAATGAACTATTGGTTCTTTTCTTGAGTGCACTGAATATCTTAACACCCGCCTTGACCATCCTTATATCCTACATCTTCATCATTGCCAGCATCCTTCGCATTCGCTCCACTGAGGGCAGGTCCAAAGCCTTCAGCACCTGCAGCTCCCACATCTCTGCTGTTGCTATCTTCTTTGGTTCTGCTGCATTCATGTACTTACAACCATCATCAGTGAGTTCAATGGACCAAGGGAAAGTATCATCTGTGTTTTACACTACTGTTGTTCCCATGCTGAACCCATTGATCTATAGCCTGAGAAATAAGGATGTCAAATCTGCCATAAAGAAAATTCTTAACAGGTGAACATGGTAGACCATGAATGGAGTTGTTGTCATATTAGAAACAGGTGTTTATTTTGTGTGTCTGTTAGATTCACTAGCTCTAATGTGTGTTTATATAATAATCAATGATGCTTTCCTATGTAACACTTTTTCACAGTTCTCATGTATATAATCTTTGACCCCATATTGCAATGTTCAAAAACTGTATAGAATTTTAAAAAGTTCTTGAGGCTTAAGGAGCCTAGTTCTATTTTTAACAATAATTCCAGTGATGATAGTAATGGTGATGGTGACAAGGTCGATTATGAGGATAAGGATGAGGATGGTAGTCATAACACTCATCTTTACGATTTTGTAAAATACACTCTGTGTTGTTGTTAGCCACTGTGTAGTCTCACCAAGGAGGACAATTAAGCATTCTCACTGGTGCAAACCCAGCCAGACCTCAACCAAGAGAACCACCATAATTGCAAGTGTCCTACTGGACAGTGGAACCCCACGTGTCTCAACTCGGGTGTTTTTATTGATTTAGAACTCCTCAGGTGTTCTACTGACAGCAGGAGTAGATTCTTAGTGATCAAACATCCCCACATTAATCCAACACTGGCAGAAAATACAAAACACGAGACCTAGGCATACCTTCTCCCAACAGCGCACAAAACAACTATTTTATACATAACTAAAAAACAAAAAACTTCCACAACTCTGCACCCAGAACTTCAAATGAACACTTTACATAATAATCCCAGCATCTCTCAGTGCAAATCTTAATGTTATTCACCATTTATGAATGAAAAAAAAAATGTATGGTCAGGATCTTGAAAATAAGAAGTGACTGAGCTTATAGTTTAGATTCTGGACCACAATACTACTCAAAATGGTGTTTGGTTTGGGTAATTGTGAATAGATGTAAAGTCTATTGAAACTCCCTCTGTATGAATCAAGTAACCCCAGGATCCTATCTGACTATATATGTTTAATGGCTCTCATGATATTTATTTTTTTATTTTTTAACATAATAAAAAAACAAACTACTTCATTCTGGACTCAAAAAGAACAAAGTCATGAGTACCATGACGCTACCTATAGTTTTCACTTCATGATGCTTCATTTCCCATAGCCCTGCTTTTTGTTTTTGGAAATGTGTTTTTTGTACATCAGTTCATATACTGCATAGTTAAGACTTATTTATACAAATTTAGCATGACTGGCTACAATCTGTGATTTCATGCCTTCACTCTTTTATTACTTTTATTGTTTTTGCTTCCCTGTTTATTCTCATTATCCAGTACCTATTTCAACGAATTACTGTTTCTATATGCAGGTACAAATGACATGCTTACCTATACTCTGGTAATTCTAAGCTGCTACAATGTAATCATACTTAAAACCATCCACACTCAGTTCACTAAGGAAAAGCAATCCTTTGGCAAATGCAGCACCCACATGATGGCAATTATGAGCTCCCTTTGTTGTAACATTCATGTACCTGTGACCATCATCAGTCAGCTTCTGGAACCAAAACAAAATGTTGTCTGTATTTTATTCTATCTTTGTGTTCAGCAGAATTCCCTGAGCTATGGTATTAAAAAGAACTGCTTCAGTGTTGCCTAAAAATGACAGAAATAATATTAATAAAATTGTTAATGAAAAGAAGATGATCTTGTAAACCTATTACTGACTCTTACATTGTTTGAATAATCTATTGCATATCCAGTGCATATGTCAGCATTTTCTCTCATTTTGGGGTTCTATTTTCATTATTTTGTTCCTATGAACTTTAACATCATTTACTATGTGGACTTTTGAGTTATCTATTTCACTGAGGAATATATTAGAATAAATGCTAAAATTATGTGGGGCAGTTAATCCCTAATCCATTCATCTTGGCTGTCTTTTTCTATCAACTGATATAAACTCAAGTGAATTTTCAACCATAATGATGAATTATTATTGATGATTAATATTTTCATCATCCAAATGGAAATATTAAACTCCCTTATTATATTCTCTCAAAGACATCATAAATCAGATCTGAATAATAGCTTTAATTTCTAGTTTGAAATATACATAAATTCTATATCTTACTTTGGCAACTTAATCAGAACTTTATTTTTAATATTTTATATAGCATATTTATAATATGAGCTACAGATATAATTACATGCTGCGATTGCATGCATTAACATATCCTCTGCTTTGCCCTTTGCTTTCTTTGTTGTTTCTGTCTGTTTATTATCTAGCTGAATTAAAATTTAATTGATGCATTATGGCTGTTGTCCACATGCTTACATCTTGCCTCTAGGACACAGACTACATCCTGCCATTTCTAGACAACAATTATTATACCCACTTCTGGAATTGGAATACTATCTTTAAGTTTAATATCTAAAAACTCAGTAATAATTTGTGTATTATTAAACCCTATAAAGTTTAGCTTTGGAGAATTCTTCAAGGATCTGCAAGATAATGGGGACATTTTTACTTATTATGTACAGAAATATTAAAGGCTCAGTCCTGGGTCCTTTTGTGATAATTCTCAGTAAGAGAGTAACAAGATTTTAATACTCATTTATCAACATCAAGAAGACCATGAGACAATATTTATTTTTCAATACTTTCATTCATGTGTCATCGGGGCTCAGAAATATAATATATACTAAATATATTTTACCTAAGGTTGAATTTAGTAAATATGATTAGGGGATATATTAGGTTAGTTGAATAGTCTAACGAACACCATCTGTGTGCTAGAAGAAGGGGAAAAAAAACAACCAAACACAAAACAGTATTCATTTTAAGAATCAGTATGTCTCAGTAGTCAGAATCCAGCAGAGCACCTGGAAGTTTCCTGGAGAGTCATCAGGTGCTGTGTTGAAAGTTCTAACAAGCTGGATTCTGAAATGCACAGACAATAGTAGCAGCAGTAGACATAATCAGGAAGAAAAGGAGCTAGAAGCTTCATACTACCCTTCCTCTCTTCTAATTATCTTTCGATCTGGAATGGCACCTTTTGGATTGTGCCCCCCATTTTCTGGAGGGATAGCTTCATGTAAATCATCTCTGGAAATGTCCTACACATGTGGGGAGGAACTACACTAAACATACACCCAGAGGTATGGTAACTAGTCCTAGACTGCTTGTAATCCAGTCAAGTTGAAAAAAATTAACCATTGCAAGCTAGAAAATTATTTTGACTATATAACAGATAGTGCAAACTACTTTATCTGTATGTGTTACTCATAGCTTCCTCACCGTACAAATTATAGTTTGATCATGAATTAGTTAGAAGGAAGTTGGGTGAATGGCTCCTAACGCTACAAGGCTGTCCCCAGGGAGCTATTAAATTCATGGACTCTGTCTCTCTCTCTCTCTCTCTCTCTCTCTCTCTCTATCTATATATATATATATATATATATATATATATATATATATAAATAATTATATAGTGAGGATATATATATATATAATATATACATATAAATATATAAATAGAAGCTGTTCAGTCCACAAATATGTGAATGTAATACTTCTCTTAATATAAGAAAGATCACCATTATTTTCACTCTCACCCTGAATCTTACTTAAATGCATCTTGAAATCTCTCTATTGCTTCTTCTCAGCTAACAATTTGGAAATCATCAGCCATCACCATCATCAATCAACTCTCAAATGGTGCTCATTCTTAAAAGATGCTCATTACTTAAAAATAACTAACTTTATTTCGCGTGCATTTATTTATTTTGGGGTGTGGACATATGTGCACCACAATGAGCATGCCTGATACCCATGAAGATCAGAAAAGGGTGTTGGCTCTCATATTACTGAAATTATTGATGGCTGTGAGCTGCCATGTGGATGCTGGGAACTAAACTCAAGTCCTCTGAAAAAAAAAATAGAGAATGCCCTTAAACACCAAGCTATTTCTCTAGCCCTTGAACCAGCTATTTAACACAGTCCTTAATAAGCATTCTTATGCTCTAAGATAATCTTCTTAGAAACTGTTACAAAGGATGACAAAATACTACAAAAGTTTCTATCCCTAGCTATGTTCTCTTCAGATACTTCCCATACATTTTTTAATGAGCCAGAATTTTTAGTTGTTGATTTCTTGAACCTTAAATACTCTTTCATGACCTTGTTGGTCTGGGTTGTTAGTTTGTTTGTTTGTTTATTTTGCTATAGTCTTTAAACACTACCAAACTGTATTGAATCACATTGAAGGGTTTCTCCTCTCAATCAGTTTTGCAGAGGCCTACCCATTCCTTTAGTTTTTTGTGGTTGTCAACCTTAATTTGGCTGAATTGGTGCTCAGTACAAATGGCCTCAACCATCTTGACATTGTACATGTATATACTGTGCAATGTTTGTATAAGTTAAATATATCTACAGCATCAAATATTTATCATGTATTTATTGTAAGACCATTTAGAATAGTTTCCTCTAGATTGCTCATTGTTACCTGCAATCATCCTACTTTACAACTGAACACCCAAATTCTTGCTCCTATCTAACTGTAACTCAGTATCTATTGCTTAATCTCTTCCCACTTTACCCTACACCTTTGCCTTGGTAGGCATCATTCTAAATTCAGTTCCTATGAAGTCAACATTTTGAGATTCCAATTGAATGACATGATGTGATATTCAGTTTTCACAAGAAAAGTTAAAACATCTGCTTACAAACTCATACAAAGATTTTCACAACTTCCTTCTTCACAGCAATATAAAAAGGTAAATAAATAAATAGGTAACAATTGGTAGAAGGATTAAAAAGATGATTTCATCTTTTTTCCACGAGTCAAGATATGGAAGGCTGTTCTCTGACCTCTATGTGCAGGCCATACAAACGTACACACACACACACACACACACACACACACATGTTAAAAAAATAATCAAATATTTTAAATGGGATAGCTACCAGACACGGTATGTTAGAGCTGAAACTCCAGCATCGCTACATACAGCCATGTAAATAAATGTCACAGAAATAGATATCATGGTGAGTATACACAGATGAAAGTAAAAGAATCTTTATATGAAGTACAGCTAACCTAATAAGGCTGCAGATGGACCTAAGAGGTAAAACAGTTTCCTACCATGTGCAAGAACTTGAGCTCATTTCCCAGCATCAAAACATAATCAGACTGATAGATAACAGAAATGGGAAGAAACTTCTATTGAGACAGAAATATTCTTTACTGTGATAATGCTGTAATTCAGACAGTGCATCTATTTATAGACATTTTATTCACCAAAGACTTGTATGTTTTATCATATGTAAAGTTGACTTTGTTCTTAAATTTTCCTATTATGAACTGGAGTCATGTGGAATGTGTGATTGTGTTATCAAACTGAAAACTCTAGAATGTTCAAAGTGGCTTCAATCTTCTCTTACTAGCATTGGTCCCTCATTAAATATTCCCTTTCAGTGGTGGAGAATTGATTTTTTTTAATTCTGTTTCATTTTCTAACCTAATCATTTATAGTTGTTAGGACTCACCGTCTCTCTACAGGACAACGATGAGTCATGCATACAGAATTATACAGGCTCCTGCAGCATAGTTCTTTATTTAATCAATGCATTGGCGTTCTGGTTAAAGACCTGTCGCCCACAGAGGTCGGTTGAGTCAACTGTTGGATACCATCTTCTAGTGTCTTAATTTTGTTGTTATTTTTAAAAATGTCATTCTGTTCCTGTGAATCAGCATAATCGGTTAGGCTGCTTGTAATGGAACACTTGGAAGAAGTTTTTGTTATTTTGGTTTCTTTAAAAATACAAAATGGCATTTGGACTAGGTCTATGTTCCCATCCCAGGTATGGTGGATGTCTATAGATTTGGCATGCTTGATACAGGTGGATATAATTTGGTTAGGTGCAGTAGTACTGGCACCTGTAGCTTGCTCTTGGGATTGTTTGCTGCATGGGTTTATGGAACCTTTTAACTTAGCGTTTTAAAGCTCTGAAGCCCCAAGAGTCAGGGTGAGTGTTGTTTGGTGTTGGTTGGTTGAATTGCTGTCATTTGTGTGTTGACTCCTAAAAGAACAAAGGTTGGAGAGATTGGGTTTATAGATCATGAGCTGAGAGAGTAGTCTGAATCATTGTCAGCTAGTCCTCTTTAAGCTTAGGACAGCCTAAAAGAGGCTGTGAAGATTTCTACCTTTCTCTCATTCTATATCAAGGCCACTGCAAAAGCAGTGAAAATTTCTTTCTCCTTCTTTCTCCTTCCCTAAATTGAGGGTAAAAGATTGTAATTAACTACTACAGCTTCTGTCAAGTCTATTCCCAAAAGAACAAGTTTCTTGCTTTGTGAAGGAAAGATGGTAATTCTAAGGTTACAGGGTAGGAACAGAACCCTCCCTGTGACTAATAGAGTCTTGGCATCATTCTACAGAGCCTTTTGTAACTTCCAGACTTCTGCTAGTGGCTGGCATATCTATGGTACAGCATCACTACAAAATTACCCTGCTAGAGCTGGGAGAAACAAAGGCTGCACAAAGGCTCCACATTCTGTGATGAAGTGGTTTCCAATGAGACTCTTTTGTTTTGTTTTGTTTTTCGCTTTTTAAGACAGGGTTTCTCAGTTGAACTCTGGCTCTCTGGCTGTCCTGGAACTCATTTCGTAGACCAGGCTGGCCTTGAACTCACAGTGATCTCCCAGTGATCTCTCCAGTGCTGGGATTAAAGGTATGCACCACCATTGCCGAGTCCAATATGACTCTTTTAAAGGTCTTGTTTCCAGTTTTGTACTAAGTTAACTCAACAGTCAGATAAGCCCAGCATGCAAGAGGAGAATACATGTGATTCTTCCTGCAGCTTTGGAAACTCTTATTTTATATTCTGCTTCTTAGTAGGGATATAATTTCAGTATAAAATTGCTGGGTTTTATCATTACAATGTTTTTGTTTGTTTTCCCCTTCTCTTGCTGTCGATTTTTTGCTTTCAGGCAGGATCTCACTGTGTAGCCCACAATGGCTTTGAAGTCAAGTCAATAAGACCTAAGCCTCTGAATATTGTAATTACAGCTCTAACCTACCACAGCTCCTAGCCAACACATTAAAATATCTATCATCTATCTATCTATCTATCTATCTATCTATCTATCTATCTATCTACCTACCTACCTACCTACCTACCTACCTACCTATCTATTTATGTGTGTGCATGCATGTATGCCTCTGTGTGTGTGTGTGTGTGTGTGTGTGTGTGTGTGTGTGTGTGTGTGTAAGCACTATGGTTTTCAGGACTCAGTTCTCTCCTTCTAACATATGGAGGTAGTATCTCTCTTCACCACTAGGTTATATAGCCTAGTTAACTGTCCATGGGCTTCCAGGCAATTGTACCCTCTCTTCCTCCCATTTCACTCCCATATGAATGGTGGAACTTCAGATGCATGTTTCCACATCAATCTTTAAAATTGAATTCAGATCAACATTGTAGGGCTAGCACATTTACTCTCTGAGTCATCACATTTTTAAGATAAAGTAGGTCTATAAGAAATCTATTGTCTCAGCACTGTGGAGAGGAGTATGAAAAGATCCACATGGCTGTCACACAGCCATACATTAATAAGAATCCTTTTTCATTGCTGGCCAAAATCTAGTATGGCAGGTAGTTATAACTTGTCTTTTTATGTCAATTGTTGAAAGTGGCCACATGTGGACTTGGGTGGAATAGGATCATAGATCATTTTCCTGGCTTGCGGTTGAGCCTTCAAAAGGAATGTGCATGAGTTGAAAAATTAATACAGTTAGAGAAGCAAAGGAGGCTGCTATTTAATTCTCATCTAATTTTTAGCTTCTGCCTTAGGACGTACTAATCAGTCAAAACACAATCTACTCACATTAACCAAGCAGGGACTTGTTGAGATTCTTCACAGTACATATGATCAGCTGGGTGATTGTGGTGTATGCCTTTAATTCCAGCACTCAAGAGGTAGAAGCAGACAGATATCTGTGAGTTTGAGGCCAGCCTGGTCTACAGAGTGAGTTCCCAGACAGCCAGAGTTACAACAGAGAAACGCTGTCTTATCAAACAAAAACAAAAACAAACAAACAAAAAAACTACATATGATCAAGAGATGCTTTATATATTATAATTTAATATGACATCTGTTTCTTATTGGATTATGGAATGAATTCTTAAAGAAAATTATCTCCACTTATTCTGTTTATTTTCCTTTTAAATATAATTTAATTTTTATTTATTTTTAATATTTTACTTAAAAGAGAATTACATAACTTTTCCCCTCTCTTTCCTCCATCCAGGCCCCCCAGCTCCCCTCCTTTAATCTCCTCCCATGTCTCTCGTCACTCTCAAGTTGGTATTCTTTTCCTTTTTTTTAAATTGAAAACAACTTTTCATGCAATGTGTTCTGTATTTACTCATGCAATATATTCTCCCTCATCCCCTCCAAGATTCTCCCACCCACCCACTTAACTCCATGCCTCTTTTTCTCTCTCTTTAGAAAATAATTTTTAATAGCCAGAATAAAACAAAACTCACAAAAAGATAGAAGCACATACACATGCAGACATGCATACATAAACCATAAAAACACAAAATTGAAAACCATAATAGATAAGCAAAGACAAGATTAAAAAAAAAATCCCAAACAATGCGTCATGACAAAAAACATCTACAAAGATATTATAGAGTTGTTTTGTGTTGGCTACCTACTGCTGGGCATGGAGCCTCCCTTCACTGTGGTTTGTAAATCCAGTGAGACTACACTGGAGAGAACTAATATTGTCTTTGAAAGCACTTCCAGGTAAAGGATGGCAGATCACGTCTGGTTCCCCTCCCTCTCTTCTGGTTTAGACCTGCTCAGGCCCTGTGGTTTTTTTGTTTGTTTGTTTTGTCTTGTCTATTTGTGTGTGTGTTCATTTTTAATTAATTTTCATACAACATATTTTGAACATGTATTTCCTCCTTCTCCAACTCCTTCCAGAACCTTCGGAACCTTCCAGAAATGTTCCCCCAAACCCACCTGGATCTGTGTTCTGGCCATCATTTGAGGATTTCTAGAAACTAGATAGTTTCTTTTTCTGACCACACTGAAAGAATATTCATAAAGAAGACTAACAGTTGCCTGTAACTCTGGAGGCAAGCTTTCCTAGCTTACAATTTGCTAACACTCTAAGCGAAAAAGGACATAAGAGATCAAAACTTCCTCAAGCACAGCCCTGTATCTTTGCTTTAGTGTCCTGAGCACCACACCAGGCTGAGGAAGGTAAACTGCTCTGGTTGCCTAATAGCTGCTAGGATTCCTATTGTCTGTATGAGTTGAATGTTCCTAACTTCTGCTTTGTTACCTTTCTTTACTCATTTGTGAGGGTCTTTATAATTCTGAATACTGATTCTTTATATTATGTATATTCCAGTCATTTCCCAGCTAATAGCTTGTCCTTTATGCATGAAGTAGTCTGTTGTATATATTTTGATAGCTATATTTGAGTCATATTCTTTAAAAATGAGCTTACTCAAGATCATTATGATCTTCAGTATTTAATTTTTATATTGTAATCATTTATAATCACTATCAACAGTAAAGGTAACAGGAATAATGGTAATATTCAGTGAGTTTGGGTAACTATATTTATCTAAGAACCTACCCAGCACATTTATCATCAAGTACAGGGGTAGCTTGGTTCATGGGCCATCTAACTCACAGCTAGTATACTACTGTTCATGAGCAAAGATTTATTTATACATTTCAAATGCTTTAAAAAGAAAAGAAAGACAAAATTTTAATACAAATTTCATTGTTAATTAGCATAATTTTATCCAATACAGTTCCATACTTACATTACAATACCATTTAAATCTAAAGGTCAACAATCTAAAGGCCTGCCTCTAAAGGTCAACAATTATCTGGCTACATAGAAATCTTGTGATTCATAGAACCTTGTGATATATATGTATAGATATAGATATATATCATACATATATACATATATATATATATATATTTCTTTATTTCTTTACTTATGAAATAAATGTAAGCTAGTTCCTGAAGTAAACCCCAGAAGGTCTTTCTGTGTTTTTCTCTAAATATATGTAGTTTATCCACAGGGACAAACATTATGAATTTTTTTTATAAACAGTCATTTTTAAATAAGTTTTCTCAAATAGAATGTACAGATAGTTCTTCTTGTGAGGCTAAACCCTAATAAGACTTTCAAAGTGGAAAATTCTGTGTGGTGAAAATGCATTTGATATATCTATATTGTAAAATAGCATAGCTTTCCTGGCATAACTTAAACATGCTCCAAAAATTTGCATTAATTTATACTTGGAGAAAAATGATATAATACTATTTCATATTAAAGTGTTAAATATATCAAGGAGGTTATTGTGTTCCATGTCCACATGAAGCAGAGAACATACCATGGATCGAGTGTCAGCTGTTTGCACTTGTGATCCCATGGCTCACTAGGAGCTGTGACTAACTGCTGTTGCCTAGCAACACAAAGACCATTGTAACATTATTAGCCAGGCTGATAACAAAATTCAATATTTGAAGAAAAATTCCAACTAAATGATTATTGCCTTTGAACCAACAAAGAGCCAAAATATTGTAATCATCGGAGGACCTCGCTTATGTGTATGATTCATTTGACTGGCAAGAAGGTCAATGCCATTTATCATCTGTCATGGTTTATTTTCTATATTTTCAATTACAAATGTAATCACAACAGACAAGCTTGTATTTTTATTTGTACAATGCCTGAAGCATCTTATGCTCTGACGCATAACACTTGAGAGATGTCACTAATGTAAGATCTCTCTACTGCTGTGTATTTTTCATATGCTTGGTAGTATCATCTACACAGTACATCTTATTGTGATTAAAAATAACCTTTCCATTGTCACTACTGATCCTTTAATGCTTTGTTAATCTTGTATATTCTTATTTAAGACAGTATTTTATTCATTTTAGTTGTCTTTTTATAGTTAGTTGTACTAATTACATGCAATAAAGGGCATGTAGTAAATCAAACACATTTGTATTGAATTTGTGTGTGTACATTCATTATTTCAGCCTGTATCAAATATTGTCTTTTAAAGATGATGTCTTTTGATGATGAGGTGTTACATCTTAATAGAGCATGCTTATCATTTTGCTTTTATTCTGCTTAATAAAAGTTTACCTTCCTCATGGACTCAGTAATATTCTTTCCTAGTTTTTCTGTAATTGACTTTGTGTGTGTGTGTGTGTGTGTGTATGTATGTGTGTGTGTGTGTGTGTGTGTGTGTGTGTGTGTGTGTTTTGTAAGAGAATATGGTCAAGTTCAGATTTTGTAGGCACAAATCTATGAATCAGGTCCAAATATTGAAATGTTGCTTCACACTATGAATATGGTATACTTCTCCTTATATATTTCCTTTAATTTTTCCCAACGATGTTCTGGAATTTTTCAGTAAAGAGGTTTAAGTTACATATTTGGTAAAATTCATTTCTAGTTAGTCTATGTTTTTGATGCTATGTTGGTTTCTTTTCACATTGCTCTGATAACATATTTAATCAAAACAATTTGAGGGAGAAAGGAATTTTTGTATCTAGAAGTTCAAGGGACAATCCATCACAATAGGAAAGTCAAGGCAGCAGGAGCCCAAGGGAATTGATCTGTAATCAGAAAGAGAGAGCAACAAGTGAATACACGCTTGTTCTCAGTTCACTTTCTTCATTTTAAACAGCCAAGATCCCTAACCCAGGAAAAGGATGAGGTCACAGATAAGTAGGATTTTCTCACACTGGTTAATATAATCAAAATAATCCTCCTCAGGAATGCCCGAAAGGCCCATTTCTTGAATGTATGTAGATTCTGTCAAGTTGACAAGTGACACAAGCCTTTACAGATACCCATGCATTGTACTTAATTTTGTTTCCTATAAAATTCTGTTGCATATTGAGCTTTAAACTCAACCATTGGTAAACTCATTAATTAATTTAAGTAGCTTTGAGGGAAAATGACTTTCAGTGTTTCATGTGTATAACAATGGCAACTATAAAACAGGAAGTATTTATGCTTATTTTTCATTTTCTCTTCATCAGCTTGATATCCCTGATGCGATACCAAATATGATCAGAAAAGTATGTGTACTTGATTTTTCCTTGGTATCCATAAAATACATTCAATGTCCCCATATTAAGCACAATTCTAGTAGCTAGAATTGCATATCCTTTCTTTATTTGAGGAAATCCATTTTTTATTTAGTTAGTGTTTTGGTCATGAAGAGAAATGGTTTGATAACTAGTTAGACTGGGTCTATTGTTACCTGTTTTTTATCTTTTGCACTCTGTTTATATTAGGACCTTGATTATGTTATATGCAAATATTAAATTGAACTTTCAGTACTAAGATACATCTTATATCATAACAGCAAACAATGACTTTTGAGTATTACTAGATCCAGTTTATTGATATTTTGTTAAAGGTCTTTGCTTTTAAATCCATAAAGCACATCAACCTACAATGGTTATTTGGGCAATAGCTGTGTCTGTTTCTGGCTGTGTTATTCACATAAACTTAACTGCTCCTTGATTTCCTTTTATTAAACTGTTAGCTTGATATTTGACATTGTTGCTTCTTTTAATGATTAAAAAGAACATGTAAAGCCATTTAGGGTAGGATATATTTTAAATGTTATCTACATTTTCAATTTATGTATGAGAATAAAGCTATAAATTCACCATTTATTACTATGTCTATTTAATGTCATTATGAGAAATTACAATGGTCCATCCCAATAAGTACCAAAGATGAAAGAGAGCCAGACTAATGTGAAAAAAATCAATTTTTTTACATTTATACTTTAGTTACTGGAAGCTTAATGCTTCTGAAGTCTGTGAAATTTCTCCTTGCTTTAGCTGAGTTACACAGGACAGAGTGTTCATCATCTGGGAGATTCGGGAGAAATATTCTCCAGTCTCCTCTGCTCTGCTGCAAGAGGTCAGATATGTCTCATTTGTAAGTAAGCGTATATGTGTGGAGCACCATAGGGAGGTTGTATATGTGGGGAGGAGGATAAAATGCTGTATTCAAATACATGAGCTCTATAGTGATGAATCTCGTGAAACATAAGGAAGATATTTTGAAGGAACAGTACAACACTCTATATTCCCACATCAACATTATTTAAAAGGGTCAAATTCCTGCCAAACTCATTCATAAATTCATTGTGTTATCAATCATACTTCTAACAGACATTTTAGAGAGTTTAATGTCAAAAACCAAAATCCATTTTTGAAAATGCAATGCCCAGAAGAGGGTAAAGTGCTAAGGAGCTGGGAAAATGGCTCAACAGGAAAGTGTTCACTGCACAAGCATGAGGACCAGAGTTGGAGATGCTCAGAACCAACTCATAAAATCCAAGTAGACCTGGTGACCAACTTATAAAAGCAGCTTGGTGAAAATGGAGATAGGAATCCCCAGAGTAGGTGGGCTATCTGCACTAGCAAGCTCCAAGTTCAACCACAGACTGTCTAAGTATAAACAGTAGATAGCATTGGAGGAGGACACTGAACTTCAACCACAGACCTCCATCGCATGGCAGACATATGTATGTATACTTGTGGACCTACGTATATGCACACATCTACTAAACCACATACACACGTGTATACCATACTACACATACATATGCAAATATGCTGAATGATAGATATTATTACATAATTCAAAACATATAAAGTTACAGGTAACAAGACAATGCTATATCAGAATAAAGATAAATGAAAATATGTCTACATAGTGGTGTCAATTTATATTGACAAAGGTTCTAGTCAAGGCCAACTGATGACACAATACATGCAAAAACAAGATTGAATCTAAAAGTAATTATATTGGACTAAGAAGACAAGAAAAGGTTACAACCTAAAATTACCATAAAATTCTTGAACATTCAAACTAATTGGTCAAGACAAAAGTGGATGCCACATTGCTTGGGATTGCAGGGGAAAGCAGTTGACAGGATTGCAAGATGCTTAATAAACATCTTTAATGGGGAGACATGTCTGTTTCCTTGTTTGGAAAGTGGCATCATGGGCAAATACATAACTCGCAATTATCTAATAAGTACTCAAAACGGACTACTTGTTATGTAACAGTGACATACAGACAAAACTGTTGAAATTTTGATCGAGAAACAAAGACTAGCTCAGAAATTCACATTTAAGTCTGAACTGGAAGCTACATGTACAGATGATTTCCATAGGCATATACTTAGTAAAATGCTTTGAACCACATAATATGTATTTTAATTTTAGAAAGTAGCCCATTTGTTCTTTCTTGCTACATATAATATTCCAAAGTACCAAATAGATTGAAAATAAAAAGGATACTCCCCAAATTTAGAAATTGCAAAGTGAGGCTTGTGTGAAAAAAGCTTAAAATACCAAAGACAGATGCTCAATTTTGGTTTTGATAAGGCGACTTGATCATCCAAATGTTTTTAAAAGTTTATATTTACGTTGGAAGTGGCAAATATGCTCAATATACATATATACTTGAAAGAAATTGTCTACATTTAACTCAATACTATGTACAATGAATATACAACATTAAATATTGACAAAAGCTTGATATTTATTATGAAAGCACTATTAATATCCACAACACTCAAGGGGGAAAGTTTCTCTTTGTTTTACACACATGAGGGATTAAGAATACAGCTGCTTCTGAACAGCTAACAGGTATGAATTTGGCAATTATTATCCCTTTAGGATCCAACTACTGACATGCCAAGCCCCTAAGGAGAATGGTGGTTCAGAGTTATCTCCTTGGGTCCAAATAGATCTGAATGAAATTTTCCTTTAATAATAGAATGTTAGAAGGCCACAGGATTGTTCTTCTTGCTCTGCTTAGTTGAGTCCTCTTTTTCTCAGCCAAATCCATGAAATCTTATGCCAGATTGACTACACTGCATTTTTCAGAATCTGGAAGACACTGGACTCAGTATTTGATGATCACATTATCTGGTAATTGGGTGTGTTTAATGCATACACTTCATAAAACTAAATTTAAAATCATGTATGACCAGCTACACTTTCCTTACTGATAATATTCAGGTGAGTCTCAAAGTTTTACATGGTTTTGATAAGATATTGTAGTTGAAATTTAATTTGAAAAGTGGCTAAACATTCTTACTATCTATGCTGATGAAACTATTGTTGCACCATATACTTTTAACAGGGAGCTGTAGTGTACACAGAGCACTATTCCCATGGACTCTGTATCTGTCCTAATCCCAAACTCTTTGGTTTCTTCCCCATTACAAGCACATTTCTGTTACTATTTATTATCGATAGTGAAGTTTACATTCTCAGGTGCATTAGAACACACATTGAAGTGCTTGGCCAAGTCAGAAATCCCTTTAACTAAAAAAACACTGATGTTAATGTACTTTCCTACATCTCCTGAGAAGAATTTAGTCAATCTATGAACTAACACACATACTCCTAACTCTTAGCACACTTAATAAGCTATGATATTCAAGGTCAGAGAGCACCATTCTCTACTTCCAATGAACAATTTTGAGCTCTTAAAGAATCTTAAAAAACATCAAGTCATTCCTGGCATTGTCTAAGACTCCTTTACTCCATATATTTTTTTCTATCTTTGCCTTCCTCCCTTGATTATAATTCTCATATCAAATCATAGATGTTTTAAGAAAAAGTAGTAAAACATTTTGAACCTTGAACATTACTCCCATTCTCATAAATCCTTCTTCAAACATTTTTATATCCCAGAATTACCATGATCAGTGTTCCAAATATATTGAAAAATGCTAATGATCTTTGTATTGTCAGAGAGACAAAGTCTAAATCATGTGTGTCAGTGGCACAGTCCACAAGGAACTATATTTTTAATATTTACAGAAGTGTTAAATTTTGGATGTAGTATTCATTAAATCTTACTGTTCAAATTGGTAAATAAAATGCAAAAAAAATGATAATGAAAGCAAAGACAAAGAACAGACAGAAAAGACTGTTTTGTGTGTTGTTGGCTCTGTCATTTGAATAGTCAGAGAAGAGTTGGGATGTGTTTAGAAGTCAATGCATAGAGAGACTCTAAAGAAGAAAGGGAAGAGAACAAACTAATACCCAATACAGGGTCTCCTACACTGTGCCATGTATTCTATCTAGAAGCCAGTTCTCTACAACAAATGTCCAAACTACTACTCTAGACATACAACAATGGAGAGTGATTCAAGAGAGTAAATATATAAAATGAATAGAAGAAAAGAGAGAAGAGGCTTGAAACATCCTTGCTGTCTAGCAGAATTCCTGGTGATAGCAGTGAAAAGCACTGCCAAGAAGCTATTGATAGCTTAGTATCTAACTGTCCCTGCTATAATGTATCCACCCAGTCTCTAAGCATTGAATTTGTTCTGATGTCTTAGAAAACCATATTCCAGGCAGACATTCTCCCTTGAATTGTAAACTCATATGCAGTTTCCTACTAAAACATATCCATTCAGTCCTTTGCATCAATTTGCACCAAACTGAACATGTGAAAAGCAGGAAAATTACCTCCTAACCCTGCCCTCCAAATGCATCTTTAATGTATTTATATCCTGTTTTGCACAGCTGTTGGACTTCTCAAGTATTTACAAGCCACCATATCCATCCATTACAAGATACCATCCATATCAAGTGGATCCCACTTATTTTTCTAGTTTACCATCTCTACATTACCAGTACACCTAAGCCACATCTCTCTACATGACAACACCCCTATGTGAGTTCCTAGATATACTTCCTTGTAACTGCTTAATGAAAACTCTTGGCAGAATTAGCATAGCCTAAGAAATTCTTGTGAAAATGTAACAGGAGTGAAATGCACTACCACTGCAAACTCTCCCACAGTGGCTCATAAAAACCAATAAAATTTAGGACTTTTGTTGTTCGGTTTGTTCTGCCAAGACCAGCTCTCTCTGTACCAGCTATAGTGGCCTCATGAAGCTCCTTAAATGTGCCAGGAATGACCCCTGAAAACATTTTAATTTGATGTGCTCTCTAACCAAACTTTGCTAAGATACTCCCATGTTGTCTCCTTAACTTTACTTAAAACTCAATTCAAATTCAACTTCTTTGCAGAGTCTCTCCTCAGCTAACCTACTTACTATGCCTGCACACTGCATTATTTTACTTACAGTAGTTTTCACTTCTCCGCTCTAAATTCTCTGTTTCTTGGTGTGTTGATTTCCTCTAGTAGAGGGTAGGTTTTTGAGAGCAAGGGCGTGTCTCACCTAATATTACAACTTTTGAATGTGGAAACCTCTCAAAAGTCTTGGATGAACAAATGAAGGGACCACTGCAAAAGTCACAGATGTAGGAACTACTCTTCCTTGAAGATAAGGAAATTGAAATTTATACAAGAGGAGTGACATCTTCAACATCACAAAGGGGAGAGGTGTCATGCCTGAAAATGAATCCAGTTCCATTTGACTTTTAAAAAGTCCATTACCCACAACATGATCAAAATATGATAACACAAGAGCGTATAGAATAAATATCATTAAAAGGTTCAGAGTGGACTTGGGTATGGAGGAGTCAAAAAAATTTCATGAAATCACAAATTATCTAGAGGCTGAGATTTTTTTTTTAATTGCCTGAGGAAAGGTAAACTATTGCTTGGTGATAGGATAGATGTGAGAAAAGGAATACTTCTGAAATCAGAAAGAGGGAAACCTGTAAAACATCAATAGGCTTTCTTTGCCAGCAATCAGTATTTTGGAATTGTTAGAGAATAAGGTTATTCACCTAATTGCTTAGTGCTGTTTCTCAGAGACCTTCATTACTTCAATATCCCACTAACCCAGACCTAATCTTGGTAACTCAGTTATATTTTATCCCAGCCTTTGTAACCAGAGGTCTGCTTTCTTATCATTTTACTCATTAATTTCAAAAAGAAAATGTTTCATTTTGTATAGTGTTCTGAAGATGCTTGTGTCCTCAGGTCACTGTTGTTGTATAACAGGTTTCTATTGGAGAAAATGAGGGACTTTTTGCCACAGGTTAACTTCAATATGTAAATGTGCCCATGTATCTTTTCTACTATCGTTTTTTCCACCTTAAGGTGACTTAAAGGTCAGTGCAATCCTATTAAACAAGTAAGAGCCAAAATGTTTTTTTTTAGGAATTAGTAAAGTGTCCAATGGGCTAACATAATGCCATCAATGATCACAACAAGAAAAGGAATATTAGAGGAAAATGTTGAGAAGTAAGAATAATGAGAGTAACGCAGAAGTAACATCCATTCTGTGCTCAGACTCAGGAGGAAACTGTTGTAGGGGGCATATTGATTTTTAAATGAAACAGGCAAAGATAAAAGACCTGACCTTAACATTCACTGGGAGATTTGGGAAATTTTACATACATACATGTAAACTGGAGAAAATAATGCTACCTTCAAGAAAAATCAACATTCTCTAGTTTCTCATCGGTGAAGCAGAGAATTCTCTCTCCTGTGTTCTTCTGTGGCCTCCATCACATCCTAAGCATGCTCTCAACACTCTGCCTGCCACACAAGCACCTGTTGTGTTGGTGTTTTCTTTTCCCCTCCTCCTCTCCTTCAGCACAGGACAACAACAGTTCCTGCTCACAGAGTCTTCTATCCACCATCTCCAAAGGGACTTTATTCTTCTCACATCTCTATGGCTCATGAGCAACAGCAAGAAAAATCCAATTTAAGATCAGACATGCAGAGGGAAAGGTAGAAAGCTTAGAAGGAAGCAAAGCCCTTGTGATTAGAGTCAGGGACTGAAAGAGAGGAGTAGAGGGGAATTTCAAGGGGCATCAGCAAAGGAAGATCGGGATCCAAGACATTAGAGATGACAGCTGATATAGATAGAACCCACAAAATGGAAGAACATCTCCTAGTGAGTGTTCCTGAAAGGTGCTTGAATAACAGAGTTATTCTTCTTTTACAGGAAAAGCTAGAGCTTCATTTATAGGGACATGAATTTCACATTTAAAAGTCACAAGAGGATGGTAAAACAGAAACCCAGTGAGTTTCATTTCTCAATGCATGTAATAAGAACGAAGCCAAATGAAGTGTAACCTTGATGATAGATGATACTCAAAGAAGCACTATTAGTTTGCTGTGTTTAGATTCAAAAATTTGGTTCTATTGAAAAATGTGTCATTTGTCAAATCACACACTACTAAATACTGTTAGTTGATGACATCTGCCTCTCTCTACCGAATCGCTCAACTCATCACAGCTGGGAGAAGAATGAGCCCAGGAAATCACTCTGCAGTACCTGTATTTGTCCTTGAGGGTTTAACAAACCAGCCAGGGCTCCAGATCCCACTCTTCTCCCTCTTTCTATTGATCTATATGATCTCCATGGCAGGAAACTTGGGCTTAGTCTTTTTAATCAGGATTAGCTCTCAGCTTCACACACCCATGTATTATTTTCTCAGTAACTTGTCCTTCATAGATCTCTGTTACTCATCTGTTATAATCCCCAAGATGTTGGTGAACTTTGTATCAGAGAAAAATTCCACATACTTTCCTGAATGCATGCCCAGCTGTTTCTGTTCTCTTTCTTTGGTATTGATGACTCCTACATGTTAACTGCCATGGCATATGATCGTTATGTGGCCATTTGCAACCCCTTGCTCTACAATGTCACCATGTCCCACAGAATCTGTGTGCTACTATCAACTGCAGTGTATGCTGTGGGGGCCTTTGGGGCCATGGTTCACACCAGCTACATATCCAGCCGTTCCTTCTGTGGAACTAATGTCATTCACCATTACTTCTGTGACATCCTCCCTCTTCTGAACATAGCTTGCTCAAGAGACTATACCAAAGAGTTTTGGGTGATGGTAGTGGTTGGATTTAATGTATTTGCAAGTGTGTTTGCTATCTTCATCTCCTACGCCTTCATCCTTGCCAGTATCCTGCAAATACGCTCAGCTGATGGCAGGTACAAAGCCTTCAGTACCTGCAGTTCCCATCTTGCAGCAGTTGGAGTCTTCTATGGCTCCATCATCTTCATGTATTTTAAACCATCTACAGATGACAGAACCCAGGAGAAAGTGGCTTCTGTCTTTTATACCACTGTGATTCCCATGCTTAACCCTCTAATATACAGCCTTAGAAACAAAGATGTCAAAGAAGCCATAAAAAAGGTTGTGAATGGTGGGCTATTCTCTCAGTCTGTGTAGAAAACAATATTTTTAAGGTAGCAGTTTAAACATTCATTTTTGTACTTTAAATTTTCTTGTTTGTAAGAATAGCAATTTCAAGTTGAAGAGCCATCTTAAAATAAAATGTCTACTTATTATATTTTTGGTGAACCTCACTTCCCCGCCTTAGTGTCCCAATTTCCAACACGGTGCTCTCATTCTCCATAGTCTATCAATCCTACCTTCTTACCCATTAGTATATAAATACGTGTGTGTGTGTGTGTGAGAGAGAGAGAGAGAAAGAGACAGACAGACAGACAGACAGACAGACAGAGACAGAGAGTGATCTCACCAAACAACACTAAGAAAAAGTAAGACAAACAAAAACTAGAGGTCTTCTGTGAAAAAAACTAGGTCTATTTTATAAATTAAAAAAATGATACTTATTGATTTGTAGAGGGAGGGGTGCCATGACAGGAGTGTCAGGGGACAAAACGAGAGAGTTGGCTCTCTTCTCCCGTGTGAATCCTGGAGATCAGGTCATCAGGCTTGGTGACAAGAATCCTAACCCACCAAGCTATCTCAATGGCCTATAGCTATATTTTAAATAACAACTATATAAACATATGAAGACTGGCAAACAAGAACATTAAAGTGAAAAGGAGAAGGGACAAAATCAAGAGCAGTAAGAAAAGATGGAGTTCGGACACATCCTGAAGAGGACTTCACATCTACTCATGGCTTTGATGTGGAATGCAAAAGAAAGCTCAATGGAAAACCACTTCATTGTTTATGACCTTTCTTTTTTGTTTGTGTTTCAAAATAGTGTTTTTCTGGTGTAACTCTAGCTGTCCTGTAACTCATTCTGTAGACCAGGCTGGCCTGTAACTCACGGAGATCTGCCTGACTCTGCCTCCCCAGTGCTGTGTTTTTTACCTTTCTACTAGAATGTTAGTGTGGCAATTTCCAATGACACAGAAAATGACAAGAGAGACTTTTTATGTGAAGACACATTCAGTTAACAACTATAGTCATTTATTCTTCACCAAAAATTTCATTTTAAGGAATAGCTTACACTCCACTAATTGGTGGACCAGAACGTATTATTGAGGCAAATATTTTTTCAGGAAACATCACAGAAAGATTGCAGGTTTCACCTAGTTAACATTAAGGTAACTCCTGAAAATGGGTGTGAGCAGGTCATGGACAGGCATGATTGAACTCACACCCACACATTGCTGAGGGATATGTATTACCTAAATGACTTCTGTGTTTCACACAGAGTCTTTCCCATGTAATAAGACTGGAACCAACAGTGAGCTAAAACCCAAAGAGATGAACCAGACTTGGAAATAGAAAGATGTGTGATTGAAATAACATGCTGTCTCCTGTGTTCATAACCTATCTGAAAGTATCGGAAGAGAGTCACTATACTGGGATTTATAAAATCAACAGCAATATTTTTCCAAAACAGCCCTATAAACTTGGGTAGGTCTCCATGTAGCCTCTTTGTGATCACTTCTTTAAATTATGCAAGGATTCTTGTTTATATAATCAAAATAAATGAGCCCATCCAGCATCTACCCCTTCATGGACACATGTGTACCTCCTTCATGACTCTCATTACAACTGCAATTTAGCACTAGTTCTGATAAGATTTGGGCAGTATCTGTCTGCCCATTTAGAAGGGAAGCTCTCTAATGATCATGGACAAGTACCTTTCATGATGTTCTTCCCTCAATTCCTAGAACAGTAAATGATATAAAGCTGATCAAACTCTACCAGGTGGATAAATATGTGAATTTCTGTACATAAAAATATAAACAAAATTTAAATCAATGGGGAGTTATGTGCATTCAAATTCATAGATACATATATTGCACTCTTCTGGGAATGAATCTGGACTCTGGTTCTGATGGATTTTTATAACTATCCAAATGGTTTTCTCTAACTCCCTGGAGATTATTCCAAGGCTACGTGACAAGGAGGGCACTAGAATAAAATGGAAACTGTGTAACGTGACAATTAAATTTCATGAAGATTAATAACTACTTATTAAATATCATAAAATTGACTTATATCATCCTACAAAGCACTTTAATTAAAAATATCTTCTCCTTCTACCTATTTCATTGTGTAAAAGTACCATATTTTCATTATCCACCTAACAGTTGATAGACATCTAGGTTGTTTCCAATTTATGGCTATTATGAGTAGAGCAGCAATGAGCATGAATGAGCATCTGTGTAGTAAGATGTAGAGTCTTTTAGATATATGCCTAAGAATAAGATAGCTGTATCTTGTGATAGATATACTTTAAGCTTTTTAAAGAACCTCCACTATGGTTTTCATAGTGCCTATACCAGTTTGTATTCCCACCAGTCTTTCCCACATCCTTGACATCATCTGATGTCATAGTACACCACTGTGGCAGCTCATCAAGGAAGACACGGAGGCATTTCATATGTGCAAACCTTGCCATACCTCAGCAGAGGGAACCACTATCATGGCCAGTGCCATATAGAACAGTGGAATGCTGAGCTGAGCTGAATGTTCCAGCTCAGGTGTTTTTATTGATTCGGAACTCCTCAGGTGTTCTACTGGATACCACATTATTATTAGCAATCAAACGTTCCCCACATAAATCCAACACCTACAAACAATACAAAATACCAATACCTAGGGATCCCCTCACCAAACAGTGCATAAAACAATTGTTTTATATATAACTAAAAATAAACTTCCACAACAGTGGATCACCAGCACACATGACATGGACTCTGGTTCTTCCTCCACTGACCTCCTCAACCATTCCTCCCAGATCAACTCTATTCCTTCTTTTACTTCTCATTAACCCTAGATCCACAGTCTTTCAAAAATTCAAAAACACATTAAATGTTCAAAGTTTCTTTTAAATATACAGTCTCTTAACTCTAGGTTCCTATAAAATCAAAAGCAACCAAATAACTTCTTATTCCAAATGGGAAGAATCAGGGCAAAATTACTATCAAATCAAATGGAACCAACATCCAGCAATATAGTACAAAAATTAAAGCTGAAAGTCTAGTAACTTGGTCTCACTCATGATCTCCTGGTTTCCAAAAGGTGTGGGCACACACAGTTTATCTCATAGGCTTCCACTGACTCAGCTCCACACCTGTCACTGGCCTTGATGTTTATCCCACACTCCTGGGATCTCCCATATGCTGGAGTCTCCATTGCAACTGAAGCTGCACCTTCAAGAATGGGGGTCTTTCTTCAGGAACTCCAGCCCTGCCACATGGTGTCAAGCCTCTGCATGACTGCTTCATGTCTTCAGAACAAGTATCACATAGACTTTTTTCACATTGCCAAGTTCAGCTGTCAGATTCAACTGTAGACTTAACGTCATCTTGGATGACATCTGTGTGCTGACAATGAGAAAGTATTTCCCCAAAGAGTTTGCCCTAATGATGCCAGTCTTTTAGTAACTGTAGGTTTAGATCTGTTTTCCTGTAGTGGAACTAGTTAATTATTTTATCCATCTTGCAAGGGTGAAAGTGGCTTATGTTTTTGTTGGGTTTTCTTATTCACATTTGGTCCTGGTTTATTTCTGTTTTATCTAATTTAGTTTATTATTTTCTGATCATTTAGTTATATTTTAGTTATTTCTACTCTGATATTTGTCATTTTTCCTGATTCATTGGCTGTTGTTTTCCTTATTTTTCAGATTTGTCAAATGGATCTAACTTACTGATTTAAGGACTTTGACCTATAGCACTGCAAAAAAATAAATAAATAAATAAAAATATTTTAAGAGACTTTAGTATTTTTCCATATGGTTGTTAATATTTTTGTTGAAGAAAAATAGATAAGATGACAATACTACAGTTACAATGCAAAGCTAATTCTATCTTTGTTGTGCATATGCTATTAACTTAAATTACAGTCAACCATGCGTGGTAGCCCATGCCTGCAATCTGAACACTAAACAGGGCCAAACAGGATAATTACATAACATTAAGGCCAACATGGGCTACAGAGCAAGACCCTGTCTCAAGTAAAACAGTAATAAAAGCAGAAGCAAATATATAAAAAATATAACTATATTAATTTTAATATAATTTTGTTCCCATCCTTATGAATTGCTTTTCTTTTATTAGCTATGTAGAAATATGAATAATTCATAAATTAAAAATTATTTTCTGTGTGTACCATACCTCATATAAATACTATTGTGACTCTGAAAAGTTAGAATAATAATATTCTCTTATATCTAAGCATTTGTACAGTTTCTAATGTCTTACTACACAAGCAACCCTGATATGAAAACTATTTTTGTGCATTTTCATATTGTTTGAGCCACAAATTCTGGATAAGACTAATAAAGTAACTTCTAGATCATAAAGTAACCAATGGGGTTGGTGAGACAGTTCAACAAGTAAGAACACTTGTCTCTAAGGCTAATAACCTGAAGTCAGTCCCCAGAACCATGAACTTAGAATCCATAAGGTGAAAGGAGGGGACCAACCCACTTCTGATGTTCTCGGACCTCCATACAATTCACACACGCACACTCACACAATAAATGTAAAAAAAAATTAAAGTATCCATACACGATTTCATTAGATACTGCTGAATTCCTCTGTCGATTATAACAATCTATGGTCTCAACAAATTGTGTATCAGGGCATTTTACTCATAGTCTTATTAATATTTTATTTGTTACTATACAACTGAATACCTAGGATTTTTTTCCTACTGAATCCAAATTGTAACTCTGTACAGAATATATGACACGGCATTTGAAGACTCTTCACAGATAATATCAGCAAGCAGAAAGGGGAGAATAGCATAAGGGACCACTGAAGGTCAGAGTCCATTATACTGAATGCATATATTACAGCTGTTGCTGTTTTTTCTTACTAATTAATTAAATAGGTTCAATATTTTTTAATACCTTGGGGTATAGTGAAGCTTTATAAGAATTCTACTATACAGCTAGTTATAGTTAAACCCCTTGTATGTTGTCATTTCTTGTTTGCTAATTTGTTTGGCCCTTTGTTTTGAGCATAGCACTAAGGTCTTTGTGCCCACAGATCCCCAGAGAAACCTGGAATGTTAAGCATGCAGTATTGTCTTTCCAATGGAAAAGATGTAAGAAAAGCCTGTTTTTCCATCCAGAAAACTGAGAGTTGGAAGTGATTAATAGTCTGGTGATCGTGTTATCTGTGGGGCCAGGCCATATCAAGCTCCTAGACCCCAAGACCAGAAGAGGTTAGTAATCTAAATGACTCTTACAGCCAGGGGTTCCCCAAGCTCCCACAACCAAGACTGGAGATACCTAATAGTCCAAATGACCTCTTGTATTACCAAGACCAGGCCAGACTCCTCCTTAGGCCCTCAAGCTATACAGGTGGCCTATCTCTAGAACTCGTCTTCTTGGAGGAAAAAAAATCTGCCTTGAGTTGAATTTCAATGTAATTGTGCCTCCTTGTGCATTGGGTATTGTATTACACCAAAAACATCTTTTCCCAAATTATACTTGGCTGAATTATGTTGAGAATAAACTACCTAATATCAGACTCTTTAAAAGTCTTGATCCAGGCTGATGATGTCAATCTGAACCAGGTGTTCCTTGTTATCTCTTTCTGCAGTTGGCTTCTCTGCCTGACACCTGCAGAGACCCCACAAAGTTCCTTTTGTAGATTTAGTGTTGAAGTATATTCTTGTGCATGGTGCAGTTTATCAAATTTAGACTGGTAATTAATTTTAGACTGGTAGTCTCCTTTGTTAAAACACTCCATGTTTTCCAAATGATCTTTAATGCTGTGAATGTATTTTAATTCTTCATGGCAGGATTCTATTTTTGGATGTTATGTTTCACTGCACACTCTGTCTTTGATGCAGTAATAGTCCTTCTTGAAATTTTGGAATAGGTATATTTTAATAATAATTAATTCTTATTTCTCCTGTATCTTTTCTACATTCAAGTATTTTATAGCTAATTTGTCTTTAAAAAAATAAATCTTAGCATTAAATACCTAAATATACTTCAATTCTGATATAGCAACATAAGATCAAAATAAACTTCCCTTTTCAGAAATTATGAACAGAAATCTAGACAATGTACAAAGTAATCAAACCACATCAGGACACATGGAAGTAAATGAAAGTATAATTAAATTTTACTCCAAATGGCCAAAAAACATATCTGTAAAATTAAACTGAAAGTATCTAAGCTTATTCTACCACGATTAACCTAATACTGAAAAAAAAACATGAATTGTATGAATGCATATATATAAATGTAGGTATATTAATAAATCCTTAAAGAAGTCTAGAAAGGAAAACGAAAGAGGGCAAAAGTGGGTGTTAAGAACAGAAGGAGCAGTCTGAGAGGAGGTCTTCCCGAATTAATTGTCCGTTGCCAAAATATTGGTCCTGAAAACATATATACAAGAAACAGGTTATATTTAGGAATGTATAAGCATATACAAATATATATAATATATATGAACTAAACAAAATAATTGGAAAAAGAGGCCATGAATTTGAAGGAGAGAAGGAGGACGTATTATGAGGTTTTGGAGGGAAAAAAGGGAAGAGAGAAATGTTGTAATTATATAATGATCTCAATTTTTAAATTATACCAATATAGGCTTCAATAAAACAAATATCTACTCAATATCAAGTTACCACAAATACATTTTTTCATATTCTTTTTTTAATTGAAAATAAATTCTTCTCCCATGTAATGCATTCAGACCACAATTTCCCCTCCCTCTACTATTCCCTACTTCCCACACCTCTCCTCCCACCCAGATCCATTCCCCCTCCATTTCCCTACATACAATAAGACAAGCCACAAACCCACATATACAGGCTGTACCAGGCAACCAGGTGGTACAAAAAGGACCCCAACAACAGGCAAAATAGTCAAGGACACCCCAACTCCCCTTGTTAGGAGTCTCACAAAGACACCAAGCTTACAACCCTGACATATGCACAAAGTACCTGGTGCAGACCCATACATGCTCTGTGCGTGCTGGCTCAGTCTCTATGAGAACATTTGAACCCTGCTTAGTTGATTCAGTAGGCTCTGTTCTGCTGGTATCCTTGAACGCCTCTGGCATCTACAATCTTTCCTCCCCCTCTTCTGCCACAGATACCTTTAAAATCATATGAAAATACAAGTAACTGCTACCAGGTAGTAGAAATAAATCTATGAAGAGAGATGATGACACAAAGCTTATTTCCCAGGTGTGTGCTCTCCTTGTGTCAACACCTTTCTCAAAGCCACCTTCACCTCCTTGTTTCTCAAGGAATATATCAAAGGATTAAGGGAAAGAGTAACAAGGTTATTCAACACTTGAACCACTGAGTCCAGCCAAGGGCTGGAGGCAGGCCTCAGGTAGATGAGGACCACTGGCCCATAGAAGACCAGGATGGACGTCAGGTGGGCACTGCAGGTGGAGAAGGCTCTGCGCCTGCCGTCAGAAGAACGGATTCTCAGTATGGAGCTAACTATGCGACAATACGAAGTGAGGATCAGGAGGAAGCATACCAGCGCAACGAGACCTACATTGATGAAACTCACAGCCTGGGCCAGGGAGGTGTCTGCACAAGCCAGGGGCAACACCACAGGGATGTCACAGAAAAAGTTGTCCACTTCATTGGGTCCACAGTAAGGTAACTTGAAGATGAGAAATGTGAGGACAGACGCATGCAGACAGCTTCCCATCCAAGTGCTCACAGCCATGGAGCCACACACCCATGGGCTCATGATGACTGTGTACCTCAAAGGGTGACAGATGGCTGCAAAGCGGTCATAGGCCATCACAGTGTACAGGAAGCATTCTGCACAGCCCAGGAAGTGGTAGAAGAAGAGCTGGGAGGCACAGCCCTGGTAAGAGATGGTGCGGCTGTGTCCGGTGAGGTAGAGCATCATCTTTGGGGAACTCACTGAAGGGAAAAATATATCAAGCACTGACAGGTTCCCCAAGAAGAAGTACATGGGTGTGTGAAGGTTGGAGGAGGTGAGGATGGCCAGGAGAATGAGCAGGTTTCCTGGAAGAGTGAGCAGGTAGAAGGCCAGAAAGAGGACAAAGAGCACCTTTTCCAGCCCAGCTGTATGTGGGATTCCCATCAGGAGGAACTCAGTTACTGAAGTGTGATTCCCCATTTTCAAGAATATTTACTTCTGCAAGATGAAAGGATGTCCCCAGTTAGCTGAACTTCCCAAAGAAATTAAAACCCTCATAGAATGGTCTAAAAACCTATGCATTGGAAAAAACTTCCAAATAATATTTCATCTAATTCTGTCACTAATTAGTATTTGATATTGAATTATTCTTCTATTTATTTTTAACTGTTCCCTAAAACTTACAAAGGTGAACATGAATTTAAAATTTAGCATCAAAAGGACAGCCCAGAATAATACTCACAATTCTGAGTTCAAGTGTCACATCAACTACTCACTCTGAATCCAGGTGGCTGTATCAAATATCTCTGAATTTAATTTTATCTCTGTGATACTACTAACTTGTATGCCTCATCAGATATAAATTTCTTATGTGTATAAAATATCTATTGTAATTTTGTCCTTACTTATCTTATTTTTAAACAAAAATGTAAGTTCTAATATTCTTCATAATGGACTTTTACCTTACACCATGACCACACAGTGACTAGAAACTGTTTAAAGTGTCCTGTTGAGGTGAGTGATTCATAAAACCTCTTTCTTTCCTTCTAAGTCAGTAGAGCTGAAAACTGAAATCTGCATTGTTGGCACATAAGAAAATAAAAGACCAAAAATAATGTTCAATATAGGGAAAACCATTTACAGTTGCCAGTGTTATTAATGGCTTCAATACAGAGTTTATGCTCTCAAACCCATGATTTAAGCTATGATTGTGTGCTATCCACGTGAGTGTTTGTATGATACATAGTCATCACCAGAGTCCTTAAAGTGACATGAACATCCACACTCAAGCAGAGCTAGGTAAGTACAAGCTATTCCTCCTTCATGGAGACATACACCTCGGAAGAGAGGATGTTAAGAGAAGAAAGCTTTCCAGAAAACAGGCACTTACACACTGAAGAAGATTTCCGTAGAATGGAGCTAAAACCGATGTCCACATCTACCCTCTGTTATTGGAAAAGATGAAACAGTATAGCCAGGCTATGAAGCCAGAGGTTGGGGAAGGGCTTCTCAGTCTAAGACCCAGCTGATGAAGCCTGGAACATGTGACCCAGCAGGACTCATGCTGAGTGAAAGAGCAGCGGCTAGACCTTCACTCAGGAGGAATAAAGGTTGTAAGTCTCCTTTGGGACTCTACTCCCCACTCCATGACCCTGACTGGAAAGCATAGAACAGAAAAACCAATTAGCTAAGAAGACCTCTGCTTTTGTTCCTTCCCTGCTCATCTCTGCTTTTCTTCCTGTACTCCCTGGAGTAGGATGTACTCACCTAGTTGTTTTAAACCCAGATATCCATGTAAATCCCAAGTTTTATTTTTATCGTAAATCCCAAGTTTTCCCTGGAGGAGCACCATCCCATGGGTTCAAATGTTTGCAATTACTCAGTTCTTTGGGGACCTGGATTGAAAAAAAAAGCTAGAGACTAAGAAATTACTTAGAGAAAAGTGGAAAACACCTAACATTGTACTGATTTCAATAAGAAGAAGGGGGGCAGAAGCACAATCTATTGTGAAACATTTTGCTGTAGTTTCATCGAGAAATATCTCCATGAGTTCATGAGTGTGCATGCTCGGCCTCAGTTTGTGGTGTTTTGTGAAGAGGCCATGGAATCTTTGGGAGGTGTAGACTATTTAGAACAGTGGTTCTCAACCTTCCTAATGCTGTGACCCTTTAGTACAGTGGCTCATGTTGTGGTGACCCCCAACCATAAAATTATTTTGTCACTACTTCATAAGTATAATTTTGGTACTGTTATGAATCATAATGTAAATATATGCTATGCAGATAGTAGGTGACCCTAGTGAAAGGGTTATTCAAAACTCAAGGGGGTCATGACTCACAGGTTGTGAACCACTGGTCTCAAGGAAGTCCTTTACTGGGAGAGAACTTTGAAGTTTTATAGGCTCAACCTGCTCCCTGTTCTCTCTCTCTGCTGCTTTCCATGTGGGAATGAAATGTGATCAGTCTGCTTCCTCCTCCCTCCACCATCCTTCCCTAGCCATTATGGACTCTATCCCTTTGGAACAGTAAGCTGAAATAAAGCCTTTTCTTCCTTAATTTACTTTTTATCAAGTTATTTTATCACTGTATCAGAAAAGTAACTAGTATACTTTATTCTATAAACAATGTATAATATCCCATTACTACTTCATTGAATATTTGAATTCATACCTTGTTTCTCTGAAAAAACCTTTTATTTGCCCTTAAGACAAGCCAATAATGTTTATCTGGGTATATTTTAATCATTTTAATGAACTTATGGATGCTTTGATCAAACTATACAATAGTGGCATAACTGTTATGGTATGGGGTAACTAGCTGCCTTCTGACTGGATATAAGCCCTGCTTTACAAGAAGGAATTCATGCCTGGTACCATGAACCTAGTCAAAAACTCATGGTTGAGGAACACATAAGCCCTAAGGGGGAACCTATTGTTGTTGTTTGCTAATGTGATCAAACTGCATTCTAAATATTTATGTTAATGTCCATAGATTCCTGCTATTATCAGCCTTGGTCATAGAAACTTCTTTTTTGCAGCAGTCAGTGGTTAATGCAAAAATGCATGGCTGGTCAGAGCACTTAGAACAATTGAACTATAGTTGTTCAAACACAGAAGGGAGATCTATACCAATTTCCCCCTAACTACTAAGGCTCAGGGAACATCATGAAAGAAGATGCAGACAAATGTAATAGTCAGTGGATGGTAAAGCATACTGTGAAATGCTGTGTTCTGGACATTACATGGATGTTGGACATGTGAACTGATAGCAGCTTGATTAACTACATAAGACCTACACAAGATCATACCACTTAAAACTCCAGCATGAATAGAAAAGGGGCTCCAAAGACCCGATAGCCAGCCAAGAAATGATTGGCCGTGAAGGGTTGCTACAGAAGGAGAGACATGTTTCAAATCTCATTTTCAGTATGCGCAAATTATTTAGAAGAGTAAATGGTATCTGGAAGGATATATAGCAGGTTCTCGTATGTATGTATCTTACTTTAAGCATGTGTGTGATAAATCACAATAGTCCAACTAGATGTTCCAAATATGAAATTATTTGATTTACTGGTAAAAGAACAAATTCTGAAAAATTACAAAAATAATAGTAAATTTTGTTTATGCTTCAATGTTTATTAATTGTAGTTGTAGTACATTTGAGAAATAGTGAGTGGTTATAAATAATAGGAACCTCTGACTCTATAAAATATTTTACAATTTTTAAAAGTCCATTCTCCCATTTTACAGAAATAGATTAGTGATTATATTCTCTCATGAGATATAAGGAAAAAAATCACAACAGAAACTGTCACTGAGAGTCAACAGACAAAATTGCCAAAGTAAGTATTTTATAAGGGGCAGAAAGATACAGTGAAGGCATTCACCAGCAGAGTGTTGTCAGGGAGAACAATCCAGAGTAGAGTAGCATTGACTTAGGGCACTGAGAATGTGTAGACCTCTGGGGCTAAAGAGCAACTTGAAGTCCCTAAAGGGTGCCTCATCCTCCCCAGTGGGCTAGCAGGACACCTTGCAAGCTCCTTCTCTTCTAGCCCTGGAGGGACTGTAGCTATTCACAGAAGCAAAAGGAAAATAAATCTGGCAAGCTTTTTGCCTGCCCTGTGCCTAATTAGACACCTTCCTCTGTCTTTGCAAAGACCATGAGGCCAGGTGCCCGCCCTGCCCTATGCTTATCAGACTTCCTCACCCGGAGTATGGGGACCCCGCCTTCTCTGGGGAAAGATATTTAAACAGGGAAAAGACCGCCAATAAACGAGTTCGAGTTTGTGGTCCACCAGATTCGGCTCCCGAGACTTCCTTTGCGTCTTGTCCACTATTCTCAGGCCGCAAGGGGTCAGCGTCCGCAAGAAATCAGCCAAGGCCCATGCCCGGGGTCCCAGAGTGCTTCCCTGCCACTCAAACCCTGGCCTTTGCACTCCTGGCCAAAGAGCTAGGCCTGGGCTGGTATATGCGGGGAGACTCAGCCGCCCTGGCAGATCAGCGATTAGAGCGTTGGGGAGAAACCAACAAGAATGGATGCCAGTGGACTTTCAAAACAGGGCAATAGGCATGCCCACATCTGAGGTTTTCAAATTAACCATCTGTACAGACCCCTCAGACACTTGTTGCCCTTGCAGAGGTTGAGTCTATCTCTGAGTTCTGGTCTGAACTTTTTTTTGCTGTTATTACTTTGTGTGAAGCCATCTGGCAAGAACAAGAGCATCATCTCACACTACTGATTTTCAAATTAGTTGCTCTGTAAATTGCTTCTTTTACAATTGTTGATTTTGTTTTTGTTTTTTTTTTTCTTTTCACAACTATTATAATGTTTAAACCACCATTGAATGGTCAAAATACTACAGCATGTATTCAAATATTTCAAGAAAATCAAGCAGATATAATGAGTGTCAAGACTGATAAATCAATAACTTTATTTTAGTTTTACTAATCCCAAGAAACTTGATGGTCTTTAGATAACCACAGGGCTTACTAAATTCTACAGTTAAAGGTAAAATAATATTTAACTTGCTGGAAAACAATGTATTCATCTAAAATATTAAATGGGTTGTGATAGAATAGAAAACTGATTGTTATTCAAGAACTTTCCAGTAGCAAAAACATGAAAATTCCAGGCCAAGGCTGGCAAGACCACACTGTTACACAGCCCTTGTACCAGGTCCCACAGTCACTGTTTTACATAAGTGCATTGGTCCACCTGAGGGCTCTGAGATGGTCTTTGGGAGAATGTAGCCCTATCCATCATCTCAGGGTCTGGTTTCTGAATTAAATTGTTTTCAACACCAACATTTATGTACTTAATATTGGCTTTTGAGAGAGGACTAGTCATACAGGATCCACTCCTCTTGATTCCTGAGAGTACCTGACCACTCTATTATATATACCTTAATTGTAATACTAATCATAATTCACAATAAGCAAGTCAACACCCTCAGACTTTGAGAAAAAAGAAAACATCTTGTCAGACAGTAGAGAACATTCTTGGGGATATTTGAACTTGATGTCTCCTATACATGGACTCTTTTGTGTTCTTAGTTTGGTGATATTTATCATGATTTACAGGATAAAAGCATGTTTGCTAGGCCTCAACCTAGTTTCAAATTTCAGATTTTATTAATGGCAAGTGGTTTAGCTGAGTGGCCAAAGTGACACTGACTAGAATACAGAAAGTTAATATTTGAAAGGAGACATGAGAGGAATTGAGAGGACTATAAGATAGTCCGTGTCTTCTACAAAGATTAGTTTCATGAAAAACAATCAAAATTGAATCCCACACATAGACTTTGTGAAGCAGAAAAATTCGTTGTTTTGGCAAATCACAATTGAAAACACTGAATTAATCTAAAAATTAATTGATCTAAAAAGTCTTCTCTACAGGATTAAACCCACATATCACTCCAAATAATCCCAGTCTTGAGTGGACTCTGAGCAAATGAGAGACAGTAGCTGTGAACATCTCACTAATTTGGCAACATCATTGATGAAGAGAAAACCTGGGACAGCATCAAAATAATTTGGGGAAGGGTTGCTTCTATTCCTTATATCCTAAAGGTAGCATGGCTTGACTTAACACCTTGCTCAGGGCTAATTTCACTTCCTTGTTTCTCAAAGAATAGATCAAAGGATTCAAGGAAGGAGTGACAACATTATTGAACACCTGAACAACAGAATCCAGCCAGGGACTAGAAGCAGGTCTGAGGTAAACAAGAATCACAGGACCATAGAACAACAGAATGGACGTAAAGTGAGCACTGCAGGTAGAGAAGGCTCTTCGCCTGCCTTCCGAGGAACCGATTTTCAAGATGGAGATAACAATATGGGTGTAAGAAGTGAGAACAAGGAGAAAACATGTAAGAGCAACAACGCCAACATTGGTAAAGCTCACAGTCTGTGCCAGAGTGGTGTCTGCACACGCAAGGGACAACACCACAGGGATGTCACAGAAGAAACTGTCCACCTTGTTGGGGCCACAGTAGGGTAACTTAAAGATAAGAAACGTAAGGATGCTTCCATGTACAAAGCCCCCCAGCCAAGTGCCCACTGTGAGGCAGCTACACACCCTGTGGTTCATGATGACCGTGTATCTCATAGGATGACAAATAGCCACAAAGCGGTCATAAGCCATCACTGTATACAGGAAACACTCAGTACAACCCAGGGTGTGATAAAAGAAAATCTGTGAGGCACAGCCCTGGTATGAGATGGTGCGGCTCTGTCCCACTAGGTAGTCCATCATCTTAGGAGAGTTCACAGAAGGGAAGAATATGTCAAACAGTGCCAGGTTTCCCAGGAAGAAATACATGGGGGTGTGGAGGTTGGGGGAAGCCAAGATGGTGAGAAAGATGACCAGGTTCCCCAGCAAGGCGAAGACATAGAAGACCAGGAACAGGACAAAGAGCATGCTTTCTAGACCTTCGCTGTTAGAAATTCCCAGCAGGATGAACTCTGCCACAGGGGTGTAGTTCCTCATGTTCACAGGACAGGCAGGCCTGGAGAAGCAAAGCAATGTTGTCCATGAATAACTGAGAACATTTTCTCTACAAAAGGACTCGTATCTAAGACAGTGAATGTAATCAAAATAAGGCCTAAGAGGGAAAAGATCCATAAAGGATCTGCCCTTGACATTCAGTTAAGTGATATGCCACATTTAGTCTCATTTCTTTGTACATTCGGTGGGAGAAAACAATATAATTGGCTACTTACCACCAATCTGCTTTATTTCCTTCACACCTGGTTTATAATAATAATTACAGAAAACTGGCATGTTTCAGAGTAGCCATTTTTCTCATAGCGACTACATTCCCAGATGACAACCTCACTTTAGATAAACAAGCTGTGCTTGAATTGTGCATATGCTGATTGTCCCAATATGTACATTTAAAAATGTGAAAATGAAAAGAAGTTCACACTCTTTCCTTTAATGTTTGCCTCAAACAATGTTTTCCACTGTTTATCACCCAGACTTGGAAGACCTGCATGCCATTCATCCTCATAATCCACTCACACATAGGCAGAATGTGAAGTCTTGAAGTAGATGCTGCGCAGTGCTAGAAATAATCTCTTCACTCCCATGATGTATCCCCTCAGTTAAGTTTTATTTCTATATTAAGAATCTCACAAATGAAAACTCCAACATTATTAGAGCATTTTAGCATCACTAATTAGACTCCTAATCAATAGTTCATAATCCTAAGAGTTTCCTCTTCTGTTTTGTACTGTATTTATCTTAATATGTATGGCCAGCAGTTTTTAATTTTGCCTCACTGTAACTAATATTTGTTTGTGGAAATTATCTGATAAATCCAATCGCACTGCTTAATAGATTGTACATCAATATTATTTTTGCTTTGACCAAGGTAAAGTCTTTGATATACTCAGAAAGCTTAATCAGTAGCAAGAGCACAGAGGAGGAAATAGAAGAATTCAGACCATCATTGTCCTTAGTACAGGAGCCAGGTCCTGTCTGAATTTAGTCTTTTTCCAACTGTGTGATTAGATTAAGATCCCAGCAAAGACATTCACTGGAAGTAAAAGGACTCCATGTTATCTAATTTAGACATTGACTCTGGACTTTAGCATTCAATACAATTTCACACATTCATTTTTTATAACCATGCCAGAAATATAAAGCTAAATGGAAGCCCCGTGTCTTGAATACACAGAGAGATATAAAATTGGTTTCTGACTGTTCCTTGCCTCCACCAATTTACACTTCTAAGCCCTGAGCAGCTTCATGGCTCTGAACCTCATCTACTCTAAGGAAAATGGGTATTTTCTGTCTCTTATGGATTTGTGAGGATTGCGTGAGATAAAATCTATAATGCTGTGATTTTTGCTGGTTATTTAGTAGCAACTATGTAATGAGATTAATTAACAGTTTGTACCCTAGAAAATACCCCGGAGGTAGGAATGTCAGTGAAATAACAACATAAACCTGATAGGTGAGATAGAAACCTAATTTAAAACAGCTGGAGGGTATTTTACGATTATTCCAGCTGTTTATTTCTTTATTTAACCATACATCTTTATGGAGCCTATGATTTCAGGCAAAACAAGATATGTTGATCAAGGAAACATTAATTTTCCTCTCACATAAAAAGTGTGTTTTGTGAAGGAACTTTTAATAGGTTAGAGCTGCTCAGATACTCTCTTACTCACAGACTTCCCTGTCTAACTCAGTAACCAGATTCACATTGCAGAGCAGCACAGCGTCTGGCCCTCCCCTGCCCCCCCGCAAAGTGTAGAATTCACAGATGTCTTACAGACAGGTTCAGAATCCTGCTCCCTGGCTTTCTGTCATCAGAATGCAACACTTTTGTGAACGAATGTCCTAAGAAAGGATCTGATAACAGTAAAGGTATCTGGAACTATGTCTCACTTCACCACGGAGACTCCAAATACCCAACAAAGAAGACTTCAAGTTAGAATCTACAGGATCAACTCCCAGGGAGACAGATGAGGGAATCACTCTTCTAGGGAGAGTATAAAATTAATCTTTGTTTCAACAAACAACAAACTCTAAAATTTCACATTAGCTTTTGTGAATATCTCCACTTCATTTCATTATATTCACTTATATTTAGGTACCAGTGATAAAATGTCAAGTGACAGAATAAACATATGCTGGTTAAAGAATGTACCCATGTCTAAGGTAAGGAAAGGTAGCCATAGGGATAATTTATGATTCAGGGATAATTTCTAGTATCTATGCTAAGTGAAAAATAGGAGCCTACCTCCCTGATGTTACTCATTTCTCCCCTAAACCATTCTGACAAACACACACACACACACACACACACACTCATACATACATACATACCCCATACTTCTCCTATTCATTCATTGATTTCTCATTTCTGGTTTAATAATGTGTCAATGAACTCAGATGTTTGTAATGGTCATCAACTGTAGCACTGTGGGGAATCGAAATAGGAAGATTGATTGACCTCAGAAATTGAAAACCAATCTCAACAACACAGACTTCTCATGACAAAAATGAATTCACCTTTCCCTTTAGTCCTATGATTCTATAGTTCTCCCCCTCTTATTTTAGAAAATGATATGCTCAACACAGAAGAAGAAAAGAAGAAAAAAAAAGGCCTACGAAGGAGCAAACAGAAGCACTTAGAGCTTACCCACGTACCAGCAACTGGGAAACACATCTAATGTGGGCAGATAGATGTTTTTTAAAGTTTCAGGTAAAAAGTCATGTCTAAAACCAGGAATCTATTGGTGCAGAAAGTGTTCTGGCTTAGAGACAAGATGCTTCAACTTCTCTTGTTGACTACGATGTAGATTTGACACTTGGTTCTGCTGTTAATCTGATCTGAAAATAATGAATTTATAATGTTTTGAAACCAGAAAGTGTTCATGGAACTGGTTTCTTTGGGGACAATATCCCCAGAGACCAATCCTCAGACCCAAAACACATGAATAAGCAAAGGGAATAATTGAAGGCTTTCATTTCTTTCTTTATACCCTTCACTCTTTCCTAATCCCTCCCTCATTGCTGTACTCACTGTGAAAGTAATATAGAAATTTGTAACTTATTTGGTAAACATATAAAACTCAAAGAAAAACTGTATTTTCTCTTTCTTATCAATTTTGAGACATTGGGGTCATTCTCCCAGTCATCCCAGCAGAGTTCTGATGTATTCTTAAATATTATTAATCACACTGCAGATGTATGTATTTTTTGCCTTTTGTTTAACTTTGTTTTTTTGGTTGGTTGGTTGGTTGGTTTTCCAAGACAGGGTTTCTTTGTTGTAACTCTGGCTGTCCTGGCACTCACTCTGTAGACCAGGCTGGCCTCGAACTCTCAGAGATCCTCCTGCCTCTGCTTCCCATGTGTTGGGAATAAAGGCATGCGCCACCACCACCCAGCTTGTTTAACCTAGTTTTAACTGACATCTTTTTCAAAGTATTTTCATAATCATTCCAATCCTTTAACTTACTTTTCGCAGTCACTTGATCTATTTATTCCACTCAACAATCTTTATCCCCTGGATACTTCGTTTTGTTTTGTTTTTTGAACAAGTTTACCTATGTTTACCAAAGTAAACAAATAAAAAAGAGAAAGATATGTTGGGAGCCCAGTTGAAACGCCATTACAAGATGGCGCCGGTTTCCTGCTTCCGGGCTCCTCTTGCTCGGTTCTGGAGTAAACAAGTAACAGCGCAGGCGCAAGTTGAGTAATCCTTGCCGCCTCCCCCTATGCTAATGAGGTTCTGGACATGCATCCAATCGTTGATGGTCACGTTGCCTATATAAGCAGGGTGCCTCACACTTCAGTGTCTTTCGCTCTCAACACTCAATCAAGCTACAGTCCTCAATAAAGCGTGAACCAGAAGAATCCTGTGTGCGGCGTCTTCCTTGCAGGCGAGGCAGGCGTCCACAAAGCTAGATGGATATATATGCATGTATATGGATATGAAAAATATTTTAATTTCTATAAGCTGTTGGCTTTTAAAACTACGTTAAGAATGAGTCTGCCAAGGTAGAAATTCTATAAAATTAAAAAGTACTAAATTTTGAAAACAATTGTCAAATTACTTTTTTAGCACCAGCGCCTATGAGAGCAAATTTGACCAGCACTATACATGAGTATACCTAAAAGTGTTTAGGATCCATAACAAATTGAAAACAAAGTATTTTTAATATTCATTGTTAGTTACCTAGAGAGAAATATATAAATTACAGTTTATTATTTGTCTTTGTAGAAACAAAGACGGAAACATTCTCCTATCCACTGTCATAGTTTCAGTTTGTTTATTCCATTTATCGATTTGCTGAAACTATGACAGTGGATAGGAGAATGACGCGTTTGCAACGAGAGCTAAGAGTTCAGATCCAGCTGGCAATGATTTATTGAGTAATGTGAACGATGGCAACATGACTGATTTATAATAAATTCATTCTGTGTGTTTGTAGCTATGTTATCTATGTAGTTGATGTTTCACAACACAAGGCAAATGACTAAAATAAAAATAGCTGAGTTAAAGACATTTTCATTCTAGCTCATGGTACAATAGCAGGGACTGGATTTATCTAGCTTGTCTTCTCTAAATACACAGAAACCTGGACCAAAATATTTAAATGTATATTTTGAAATATTATACGAAACATTATAGATAAAAACCCATGACGTAAATCCTTTTCTTTTCATTTTTTTTAATGAAAAATAGCTTCTTCTCTTGTACAATACTCCTCCCAGCTCTCCCCACATCCTTTCTCCCCCAGATCCACTCTTCCTTGGTTTCCCTTTAGAAAATAGCAAGCCTCCAAGAGATAACAATCAAACACAACAAAACCAGATACAATAAGACAAGGGAAAAGCCTCATATCAAGGCTGGACAAGACAATAGGTCAAAAAGAATGCCAAGAGTAGGCAGAAAAGTAAAGACACACCCGTTCCCACTGTTAGGAGTCCCACAAATACACCAAACTAACAAACATAACACAAGCACAAAGAACCTGGTGCAGACTCATGAAGGCCCCTTGCTTGCCAGTTCAGCCTCTGTGAGCCCAATATGAGCCTTGCTTAGTTGATTCAATGGATGATGTTTTCCTGGTGTCCTCTATCTCCTCTGACTCTTAAAGTAGTTCCTCCCCATCTTGAGGTTGTTCCCTGAGCTCTGAGGGAAGGGACTACCCTATGGAAACCTCCAATCTATGGAAAACAATATGGAGTTTTCTCAGAACGTTGGGAATTGATATACCTCGAAATCCAGTTATACCACCTTTAGGCATATAACCCAAAGGACACTCCATTCTACCACAAGGACATTGCTCAACTATGTTCACAGCAGCAACTGGAAACAACTGAGATGCCCCTCAACTGAAGAATGGATAAAGAAAACATGGTACATTTACACAAGGAAGTATTACTCAGCTGTTAAAAAATTGACATCATGAAATTTGCAGGCATTTGCAGACAAATGGATGGAACTAGGAAAATAACATCCTGAGTGAAGTAACCCAGACCCAGAAAGACAAATATGCTATGTATTCACTTATAAGTGAGGGTTAGCTATTAAGTAAAGGATAATCATGCTACAATTCACAGATCCAGAGAGGCTAGGTAACAAGGGAGGGCTCTAGGAGGGATACATAGGTCTCCCTGGGAAGGAGAAATAGAATACTTTGTGCGTGGACTGAGGTGGGTGGGGACTGGAGCGGGGGTGGGGAGAGTACGGGAGAGCATGCAGGGAGAGAGGGCTGGAACTGGGCAGGGGGGGTGATTTGAGGGCTGATGTGGAAACCTAGGGCAATGGAAGCTTCCTGTAATCTATAAGGGTGATTCTAGTGAGGACTCCTAGTAAGGGAGGATATGGAGTCTGAACTGGCTATCTCTTTATAGCCAGGCAAGTCTTCCAGTGGTAGGACTGGGTTGCATTCAGTTGAGTTGTTGACCCCTGTGGAGATTCCCAAACAACCCAGACTGATGTTAAGATAGAGGGTCTCTTTCCCAAAAACTAACAGCAGAGCCCTGTTGCCAAGAAGAAATTCACACAGCTCATTAGAGATCGAGCTGGTGCCTGCATCGCCCCTACATACTATTCTTTTTGGTGCAGGAAGGTTCTCTGCAGGCTGTCAGAAGAGAAAACTGGATATCAACCCAGCCATAAAATCTACAATCTGTTCTGTTGGCAAGATGTGCTAGGGCAGTGGTGGTACCAAACTTGTAGGAGTGGCAAACCAATGTGTGGTATAACCTGAGGCCCACTCCATGAAAGAGAGCCCATGCCAGATACTGCTTGAATGGCCACGAACTGGAGACTGGATAACCAGGAGACCTGAGGTAGAACTAAATACAGCTGATTTTTAAAGAATCAATGAAGTGATTCCTAATGATATTCACTACACTCATAGATCAGTGTCTTGTCCAGTCATCATAAGAGAGGCCTCTTCCAGCAGTAGATGGGAGCCAGTGCAGAGACCCAAAGCCAGACATTATGCAAGTGAGAGACATATTCTTTTTAAATAAAGATACAAAAACTCTCAGTAAAAATACATGAAGTAGAAGTCAATACCCACGAGAAATGTCTTAAGTGATGACCAAGTGAAACTTATTCTTAGAATGTTAAGTTGGCTTTAAAATTTAAAATTCAAGTGTCATGATTACTGTAGCATAGAAAATTTAATAAGGAAAGTATATTACCACCTCCATACATGCCTAAAACTAATTTGACAAATTGCAAGATTAATCTCTGATGAAATCTTTGGGCTAACTATGGATAAATGGAATCATGCACAAAGTGTCAAAGAACAAAACTAGATAAAAACTATCCTACAAGGTAATGTCATATTTACTGGTAACAACTTGGTTATTTCCATCTAGAATGGGGAGCCAAGTAAACTACTCTTACCATTTCTACTCCATGTTGAACAATTTCTTCATAATACAATTAAGTATGAAAAAAGATGGAAATCGAAGAGAAATAAATTTGGTTTTTGGACAGCATGATCATCCATACAGAATGTCTGAGGTATAGCCGAAAATGTTTTAATGATTATTAAGTAGGTTAGCTAAATTGCAGTATTTACATGGTTGATACAGGAAAATTAATGGCAATCGTGTATATTATCAAAGAGTAACATTCTAAATAACACTAACATAGAAAATAATAATTTTCTATGTTATAATAATAACATAGAATTATAATAATAATAACGTTATAATAATTTATAACGCTGACATTATACGTCTTCAAAGAAATAAAATGCATATGCAAGATTCATAAATGAGACATAATAGTGTTAAGATGTAAGTTCAATAATGACTGACCTGTGGGTTGAATAAAATCCTAATCAAAACTCTAGCAGGCTTATTGAAAAAAGAAGGAGGAGGAAGAGGAGGGAATGAGAGAAAGAAAGAAAGAATGAAAGAAAGAAAGAAAACTAGTTCTAAAATGCATATGGAAATCCCAAGGATTTTGAATGACAGAAATTTCACAAGAAAATAATGCTCTGAGTGTGGTTCACTGGTATAACAGGCCCTCTGAAGGGTGCACAACAAAGGAAGCCCACCCCTCTCTATTGTTTGTTACCATTAAAGGAGTCACTGGAACATGAGATAGGCTTGCCTGTGCCCTTTCCCAACATTACAAGCAAAACTATGACTACCAATACAGAATCCTTGATGATATTTGAAGTCCAGGCTTGTTCATTACTAAGCGTCATTGGACTTTAGTGAGTTATACCCCTACTAGATGCATGACTCTTTTCTTATTCTTAGCAAACACAAAATTCATCAAATATCACTGTTGATCTCTTCTAATTGAGGGAAAGTTATAACTGTTTCTGCATTCCCATGAGTGATTTTCCTGATCTCTGAACAACGAACAGATGGGTAGCAATAAATGCAGTAGGACAGGAAAGAACAGCCATGATATGTGTTCAACCTCAAGAAAACCCACATTATTTTATATATGCATAATTTCACACCTGTATAACCTTGAAGAACCAAAAGTAGTGAGTAACAACCATAAATGTATGCAAATAAGATGAATGGAAGTTCAAATTTTAAAGACTAATAATAACATGGAGCTTAAAAAATATTAAATAGGAGCTAAGTTACACATAATGATTAAGTTAGTCTTTCAAGAGAGTATTGTGAGAGGTTCCTAGTTAGATAAACAGAAAACTAGTAAATTCAGCTCAAAGATGAAAGAATGAAGAGAGTAAGGAAGCCAGTGGGTATGACTTCCAGTGCAGAGTAGAGTCTCTCTGAATGAGATAAGGGGGTTTATAGATGACATTAATGTATTCATGTTAGAGAGAAATGTCGTTCTCAGCATTAATGTCAATGAACAGCCCTAATATTTGGAAGCAAGGAAACCTGCTTTGTTGAGTCTAAAACTTACATCACAAAATTTACTGAACTTAAATAATCCTTGGAGCTTCTTGATAAAAAAAAAAAAATTCTTTCAATAACAAAAAGAAAAGAAGGAAAGAGAAAAGAAAGGAAAGGAAAAAAAGAAAAGAGAAAAGGAAAAAGGAAAGGAAAGGAGAGGAGAGGAGAGGAGAGGAGAGGAGAGGAGAGGAGAGGAGAGGAGGGGGAGGGGAGGGGAGGGGAGGGGAGGGGAGGGGAGGGGAGGGGAGGGGAGGGGAGGGGAGGGGAGGAGAGGAGAGGAGAGGAGAGGAGAGGAGAGGAGAGGAGAGGAGAGGAGAGGAGAGGAGAGGAGAGGAGAGGAGAGGAGAGGAGAGGAGAGGAGAGGAAAGGAAAGGAAAGGAAAGGAAAGGAAAGGAAAGGAAAGGAAAGGAAAGGAAAGGAAAGGAAAGGAAAGGAAAGGAAAGGAAAGGAAAGGAAAGTTAAGTTCAATTCCCTTCCTCCCTGGCTAAGAGAAACAAGGAGAATGTGCTGAGGCAGAAGCACGCTGCAGTCCTTTTGCAGTCTTCAAACGTAATACTGGGTTCTGCGGACAACAGTCATCTCCACATGTTATTCTTGCATCTGATCTCTGCAACCAGAAAAGTGTCTGTGGCAGATCCCAAAAGTACATATTGCAGCAATTGAGTCAGTAATTGAAAGATTGTTCCCTAAAAAGATGTCTGCACAGTATTGCCTGCAGCAGCCATGCACATTGTTGACCACTCCCACACAGCTATCATCTTCGTCATCGTAGTTGATATCATTGTCATCATCACCATCATCATCATCATCATCATCACCATCACCACCATCATCACCATCATCATCATCACCACCATCATCACCATCATCATCATCATCATCATCACCACCACCATCATCACCATCATCATCATCATCATCATCACCATCATCATCATCATCGTCATCGTCATCGTCAACCATCGCAACTGATCCTCTCAATTCTGATCCAGGCTTTTTACCCCTGCAAGGGGTCAGGCAACCACTAGAGGATGTAACCAGTTTCTTGTGGCTCATAGCACCCTCTGCCGGACACATCTTGTTTCTTCACTTTGATGAGAAGACAAAACTAAAGAGCAAGATTTGACAGCTAAGAGTGGAAATCATTTTCCCTGACAAAACCGGAAATTAGGAATCTCCTAGACATTTTTCCTTTTCCAAGTCATGAACAGATCCTTATGAAAATTATTCACAGGAGCTGGATTCCTGTGAATAATTAGCTGACTCATCTGACTCTTTAGCTGACTCAGTTAAGAAGATCCCTACCTTTCTAGAGGATCCCTAAGTGGGTTTCCAACTCCCTGTGATTCCAGCTCTGGGGATCTGACACGTTTCCTGGCCTCCAGGGACACACACACACACACACACACACACACACACACACACACAATTTATTTGTTTATTTATTTTATGTGCATGGGTGTTGCGTCTGCTTGAATGCCTGTGCATCTCGTCCATGATGTGCCCAAGGAGGCTCGAATACGGCATCGGGGCCTCAAAAAACGTGCAGACTCCCCTTATACAGATGGGATAGCTCTACTGACTCTCAAATACTATGCAGGGGGAAAGTTTACTAACGACTTCATGGTGCCTTGGATAGGTAAATGGCATTTCCATTCTTTCTCATCTGAAGGTCCAGCAATTCTTCCACACTGCAAGTTTCTATTAGCACCAAAGGAGTAAGTCCAAATAGTAACGCACAGGCACGTTACTTACACTAGACACTAGGGGGAGCTCTGCCTGTACCGGGATGTGCTCTTGAATCCAGACAAAATTATTGCAAATGATTATTGTCCTGTTTGAACATTTTCCATTCTGATAATAAGAACATTCTAAAGTCTTAAGTAAAAAATTCAACAACTGAGCAGGGTACAAAAAAAATATCAGAGAAACTCAAAGCAATGAGTAAATAAAATTTTAATGTACTCACGACAAATAGAGAAGCGCTGGAAGAACTGGGTGTGGTAATGGCCCTGGGTTAGCCTTTAACGGGATGCAACTGTGATGTTTTGAATGCGACTGTTCCCCACACCCTCATGCATTTGAATATCAACCGAGGACCCCCAGTTGGTGGTGCTGTTTGTGGAAGTTTAGGAGGTATGAGGAAAGAGTGAGATTTGAAAGGCTTGTTCCATTTCTAGTTTGCTTTCTCTGCTCTCTGCTTGTGGTTCAAGATAGGAAATATCAGCCTCTAACCCTGTTTCATCCTTCCCCACCATGACAGATTTGTCCCTCTGGAACCATAAGACAAAAACTTTCTTGTATAAGTTGATTTGGTCATGGTGTTTTATCTAATACAGCATCCATATTCATACGGTCCTGAACCCCTATGCACATGCGATTATTTATATATCAACTAAAAAAATCAATGAAGGAGTAATTATACCTTATTCTTTGTATAATTGAGTAAACTCCTTTCATGTTCCTTTTTTCCGTAATTCAAATTTGTTTGTAAGTATTTAAGAGTTTTGGTTGGTTTAAAAAACAATGTATCATTACAATGAAGTTACTCTCAGGAGAGAGCCCTTTTTTTTCTGGATAACTGTAACACTTTTAAAAAAAGCCGTTGTAACATACTACAAGAACATTCGATAAGAGGCTGATGTGTTATACTAAGTTACAGGCAGGTATGAGCTGCCATGTGAGTGCTGGGGCATTGAACCCAGGTCCTCTGGAAGAGCATCCAGTGCTCTTAACTACTGAGCCATCTCTCCAGCCCCCTCCATGACTTTTTCAAACATCCTTAATGTTCTCATCTCCTTTTAATGTGTCATTTCATTCATTTCAAAAGTGTGATTTAACTCACTTCTGACTGTCAACTTGGAAGAGTTAGAGAGTCCAAGTGCACTAGTCTGACATTACAGAGGCAGGGAGTGATGTTTGAAGCTCCAACACATGGGCCTCCCCTTTTGCTCATTTTCTAGGATCCTTTCTTCCTAACACATTGCTCTTGACAGCATTTGTCCTACACTTTTTATTCTGTCTGTCTTAGTTTTTTGCACCCTACGTACAGGAATCACATCTGTCTTCTACTATATCCTCTCTCTTCCAATACACATCTGGCTACTCTAATGGCTGTCCTTTGAATTACATTTTATCTTGGACTACTCATAAAGTATAAACTGCTGAATAAATAAACTATGAATTGTGTAATATTCAGAGTGACAACTTGAAAAAACACCACAGTTTTTGTATTTAATTACAAAAGTGATTCATAAATAGTAAAAAATACTGTGGAATGGTAGATAGCAAAAGCTCTCTGCAAATGAAGGAGACTGATAAAATCGAAAAGATTTTTTTGTAGCCCAGACTGGCTTCAAACTCACTATGAAGATTGGGATATCCTTGAATGCCTCATCTTCTTGCCTACACTGCCTATGTACTGGGAGGACAAGAACATTATATCACGCCTGGCAAGAAGAAGTGCATAATTTCTAAATCAAGAAACTCATTTAAAACATGTGTTAGCATCACAAATATTGTGACAAATAATCCGAAACAGAAAGGTTTCCAATAGGGAAGCATTTACATAAATTAGATCTGTGCTGATTAAAAATATAGACACATTTTTAGATACTCTTTTACAAGATGGAGACAGGTTTCTCTTCACCTGAGTATGAGTTACAACTCATGTCTCTACTCCTCATGACAACAGGAGTAACTATATATGACCCTGGAGACAAAGTAACAAAAGCTTCTGCTGAGCCCTTCCTTGAGTGCTCCCTGTGGGGGAGGCGGCTTCCAGGACATGAGTTTGAACACATGTATGTGGGTACATGTGAGTACATGTGAGTGAAGGACGGAGGCCTCCTGACAAGAGGCCTGCACTGAGCTCCTGTGCAAATGCAAGCGCATCAGAGGACTGCTGCCCAAATGACAATAAAACAGCAATATCCTATTAGGTTCAGGACTAAAAACCCTGTCTAAGCCACCCCAGTGCTCCTGACCACTTTTGACCACTTGGAATAATAAATTCTGTTCTAAACTGCCAACATTCGTAGTAAAGTGTTGGGGTACAATAAGCACCAAATACCATACCATAGAGAAGGTAGAGAATCCAAGAACTTCCAAATGATGAAAATTAAGCTTCCCATGGCAGACAATGTGGTGACATAAGCAAGGGTGGTAGTAAGCCAGATGACCTATACACTCATTTGATTTATATCATAGGCAGGAAGATATTATTCTCCTAAATAATTTCCCCTTACATCTTCATGAGCCATTTAGTAAGCATGCTACCTTGCACCTCACTGAACCAGTCAGTGATTTTACACTAATCAATCAATTTTCAGCAGAGTGAAGGAGTGAATATTACTTCAAAGTGGGAACCATCTGAAGTTATTATTGTCCCAAGAATGCCGGCATCTGTAGATATTACCTAGGGTCCTGCCCTGCTTTCCAAGGTGTCTTTACTATGCCAGCCTCCTTGTGCTCAGTTCTCTTGTACATAAGGAGACACAGTGAAGACTATACTAGACACCATACAAAAGTAATAAGAACAATGAACGATACGTAGAGAAAGCTGTTATAGAAAACTGACAATCCTGAAGTTCTCCTAACAAGATGGGATATAAGAAATAGTGAGGGTTTAGTTACAGGTCCAAAAACATCAGCAGTGAATACTTCCTTCTTCATAGTTTCTCCCACTGAAGAATGAATATCCACAGAACGTATCTCTTAGGACATTCTGATAAATTTAGCCAACTAATATAAGAATATTTCAAATGCTGGCATGTACAAATTAAGGGGAATTTCAACATTAACGGTTATTCTATGTATTTGAGTAGATGGATCTAAATATAAGGACTACAGTTTCAAAATCAATATAAAATCTATAAAATGTAAAACTCAAGTGATGGAACAACCCCAAAATAAAGAAGTGCTTTAATTTAAATTAATTCCACATACATTGCATTTTCAAGAACGAAGAATGGCTGCAATGGATTGGACAAATTTATAGTCTCCATTCTGTCATTTTTTAACCAAAGCTCAATGGCCACTTTCTCTGTTAAGGGTAAAAGAACCATGTTCAAAACATAACTTCTCTGATTCAAAGAAGAAGGAATGGAGCTAGAGAAAGAAAAACACAGTGTGTACACTCTGTGCAACACATAAAATAGAAACAGGCAGTTTCATGATAACCAATTGAAATGGTTTCAACAGGCACGGAGTATGTGGAGCAGGAAAGATGTATCGATTTAGCAAACTAAAAATGGAAAAGTACAAGCATAATCTATAGAGCATTGCTGAACATACAAATCTGAATCTCAGTCCATCCGCACAAATTCAATAACATAACTGTTTGGACTCTTCTAAAGGAAGAGACATATTGGCAGTGGGCCTGAAATAACTTCAAAAAACATAAGAGAAGAATTCTTCCTATTCCTCATACCCTAAAGGCTGTGCTATTTGACTTAGCACCTTCCTCAGGGCTAATTTCACATCCTTGTTTCTCAAGGTGTAAATCAAAGGGTTCAAGGAGGGAGTGATAACATTGTTAAACACCTGGACCACAGAATCCAGCCAGGGACTAGAAGCAGGTCTGAGGTAAACAAGAATCACAGGACCATAGACCAAGATGATAGATGTGAGATGGGCACTGCAGGTGGAGAAGGCTCTTCGCCTGCCTTCTGAGGAACCGATTTTCAAGATGGAGATAACAATACGGGTGTAAGAAGTGAGAACAAGGAGAAAACACACTAGGGCAACAACGCCAACATTGGTAAAGCTCACAGTCTGTGCCAGAGTGGTGTCTGCACACGCCAGGGACAACACCACAGGGATGTCACAGAAGAAACTGTCCACCTCGTTGGGGCCACAGTAGGGTAACTTAAAGATAAGAAATGTAAGGATGCTTCCATGTACAAAGCCCCCCAGCCAAGTGCCCACTGTGAGGCAGCTACACACCCTGTGGTTCATGATGACCGTGTATCTCATAGGATGACAAATAGCCACAAAGCGGTCATAGGCCATCACTGTATACAGGAAGCATTCGGTGCCACCCAAAGTGTGGTAAAAGAAGACCTGGGAAACACAGCCCTGGTATGAGATGGTGCGGCTCTGTCCCACTAGGTAGTCCATCATCTTAGGAGAGTTCACAGAAGGGAAGAATATGTCAAACAGTGCCAGGTTTCCCAGGAAGAAATACATGGGGGTGTGGAGATTGGGGGAGGCCAAGATGGTGAGAAAGATGACCAGGTTCCCCAGCAAGGCGAAGACATAGAAAATCAGGAACAGGACAAACAGCATGTTTTCTAGACCTTCACTGTTAGAAATTCCCAGCAAGATGAATTCTACCACAGGGGTATAGTTTCTCATGTTCACAGGACAGGCAGGCCTGGAGAAGAAAAGCAATGTTGTCCATGAATAACTGAGAAAAGCTTCTGAACAAAGGGACTCGTATCTAAGACAGTGAATGTAATCAAAATAAGGCCAAAGATGGAAAGGGGATGAATCTGCCATTGGCATTCAGTTAAGGGATGTGCCCCATTTGGCCTCAGTTGGTCATATATGAAATGATATAAGGGAATAGTTCATCTTTATAATTTCAAAGGTCTTAAAGTAATCAACACTCGTCACCATTTCTGTTTACTCTCTTACAATATGACCTAAGCTCAAATAAACCTCCATTATTCAGATCTTACTGTCTTTTCCATGAAAGCTTTGTTACCAGACATAATCCCATATTAATATCAGCCAACTCAATTTGTAGTTAGACTTTCTAGTCAAATATGTGTGCATAAAATTTTGACTCCACTCTTTCCTTCTTAAAAGACTTCAAATTTTTATTTGAGGATTTCATACTTTAGCCTTGTACAAACATCATTTCCGGTCCTCCCTCTCCTGCTCTCGCTCTTTCTGAGTCCCCCCCCCACTGTCTTGTAGTTTTGCTTTTAGTCATTCCATTGTTCATTTATATCCATGAGAAAAGCCTACAATTCATCTTCCAACCCACTCGTACACAGACAGGAAGTAGACTGAATCAAAGATATTACATGGTGCAAGAAATTCCTATATCCTAATAAATACTCTCTCCCATTGGGGTTTATTTCTATAAGACACCAAATAATTCATATTATGTTGCTCTATTGATTGAAATATGTATTAGATAAACCTTAACTACAAAATTTCATTGCACTTTCTAAAGTCTCACTTTTCGATGTTTCACATTTGACCTTAACCTTCCATACACTGGACAAGGTACAGCTTCTTATATCTGCTACAAGAGTATTGTTGGGGGAAAGCAACCTAATAAACTCTTCGTGTTGCTTAGATTACTGTTCTAATCTATATTATTTCAAATTTGACCTTGGTAATGGTTTGTTTTGTGCGGTTTACAGAAATCTCAGCAGCTGTAATTATTGTCAAGAATGAAGATACATACAATATCTCTTTGCACCAAGGCTGTTCTTAGTGTTGACGTGAGTCCTAAGTGAGCCTAGTCACTATCAACCTATAGGAATAAACTTAGATTCTACCAAAGACACAGTTAGTACATAGAGTTCTTTCCCAAACAGAATGCTTTTCACACGATCTCTGGCAAGCATTAATCTACAGAATGAGAATGAATCATTTGCAATTATCCACCCAAGAGGTGTTTAAAATCTAGGAAATATAACATAATCGTCCAAAAAAGCCATACTATAAATAAATGTGAAAATGAATTGAACAGACTGAAAAACAAAAAAGTGACCAATAACTGAATATGCAACCGACATCTTTAGGTATCAGGGATATGCCAGTTAAAACCACATTAGGATTCAATCTTACACCACTCAACATGGCTGTACTCAAGAATACAAATGACAAGAAATTCCAGCAAGGATGTGCAGGAAGAGGACCCTCATAAACTGCTGCAGGAATGTAAGTTGCTTAATCATTACAGAGTCTCCTCAAAAGACTAAAATAGTCTACCATGCAACATCAAAGCTAAAGAACTGTTTAGGACCAGGAGGAAGGGTGAGGATAGTAAAGGGAAGGGAAAAGAAGTATAAGTATGTGTGTGTATGTGTGTATGTATGTTTGTGTGTATGTGTGTGTGTGTGTGTGTGTGAAAACATCATACTAAATACCATCATTTTGTATACTTACAAATTGATTATAAAATAGAACATATTTGTCTCTGGAGTCCATTAGTCAATTCAATTTATGATATGGTAAAAACAGGAAAACTGTAGATTTTATTAAAATGAAATTAGAAATATGTGTTAAACTGTTGGTAGAATTTAAAACTGTGATCTATCTATCTATCCATTTATTTATTCATGTAAGGAGAGTAGTTTATCAGTCTGATTTTTCAATATAGAACTTGCTATGCCCTTAAGTCTTTCCCTAAATTCAGAGTTCCACAGCAGCCTCCCCAGTATTTGGGGCAACAGGCATGTACTATCTAGGAAACTAGTCTACTATTGTGCTTTTTGACTGGTACATCAAAACTATTTTTGTGGGGTCTCATTGGTATTGAAGGTCATAGAGTAAGGCATACAGGTCAGGAAAATGCTATTTCTCTCATACTCTACACATACACTATGTAAATATGCCAGCAGAAATAGGCCACTGTGTATGCTAAAAGTATAATAATTCTCTGTTTAATCAGAACCTTTCTGATTTCAGGTCAGGAGCCAAATACACAATGCTGAATGGCACAGGTATCTCCTACATATTCTAATACTCCAAGTTCAAAATCACAAATCATCTCACTAAATCTTTATCTCCTGTGATCGAACTCAATATTGCACACATTCTCAAGAAAGAATCTGACATCCATCCACTGGGAAAACATCCCAGATAAGATCTCCCTCTCAGCACCTAAGATCACATTAGAACGTACTGAACATCCATCTCAGATGATTCAAACTTGGACCATCTCAGGGAAACAGAAGAGATCGCCATTCTTTTGCAAAGAGGATAAACTTCAACTCTTACTTCTACTGATAACATTTTTGAGTTTCACTATCACCACATTCACTGATAATTGAACTTTTTCTGTTGGTGTTTTATGCCTATGAACATACTCATGTTTGTGTAATGAACAAAAGTTAACAGAAGAAATTATTTATAATTAAAAACTAGGATTCCTAAACAAAGAATCTCCTATGCTTCTTTATCTCCAACACACACACACACACACACACACACACACACACACACACACACACACACTTTATTCCCAATATGTCTGTCTTCTATGCTTTTTCTGTGAGGGCTTGGTAATAACATCATTGAATCAGGCAACACATAAGTGTTCTCTCCAGTCCTCTGATTCTCCTTCTTCCATTGCTTACATGGGGCAAACGAACAGACACAAGCTGTGTTCCTGTAGTTCAGAGGAGAATAAAAGAAAGAGCTGTGTAAGCAGAGCAAGGAAAGCAAAGGGAAACAGGAAGAACTCTAACCACATACCAGCTGATCGAAAATCCATTTAATAGGAGATGGAGATGCTTTTCCTAAAGTCTCTAGAGCAGAATGATGCATTTCTAATCCAAAATTTTATTTTGCATAAAATGGGATGGCATGGAGGCAAGGCGCTGCATCTTCTCCTCTTGAAGCCAAGACATATATTATACACAACCCTATCATTAATGTGGTTTCAAATATCTGACTTTATAGTGCTTTCAAGCACTATATTATTGTACATGATTTCTTTTGAGACAATGTCCCCAATGGCTCCATCCCTAGATGAAAGAGACATGAAGAAACAAAGGGCATAATTATAGGCTTTCATCTCTTGGCTTATGCTGTTTCCCCTCCGCTTTTCGTAATTTTGGAATCTGATATATTACTCATGGAAGTACTATGAAAATATATGTTTTTTCTTCTTTTATGGAACTATGTAGTGAATTGGTTATACATAGTCATCCTACCATCAACAGCAAAGCAGAACTTATCTGCTTATATCTCAGTACCCATTTATCAATATTTTACTATTAAGAATGACTATTATTAAAGAGACTAAGGGATAACAGGTGCTGTTATCTGGATGTGGAAAAAAGAGAAACTTTGTGCATTGCTTGGAATATAAATTAGTAAGGCTATTATAAGAAAGCAGTTTAAAAGGTTATCAAAAAATTAAAAGTAGAACTACCATGTAGCCTGGGAATATCATTAATAAAGGAAGAGAGCCTTTGTAGATGTCCATTGTAGAACTATTCACAATAGGAACATTATATATCATCAATTAATGAGTAGATAAAGGAAATATATATAAATATCACATTTCCTTATATATTTATATTTTATATTTATATTTATATATATTTATAAATTATGTATTATATAATATATATATTTATAGTATATTTGTATTTCCATATATATATATATATATATATATATATATATATATGGACTAGCTATAATTGATAAAAAATAATAATAATGGCCTGCTGCATGTGACAACACAGATGGAAATAAGATCATATGTCAGGTGAAATAAGTCAAACACTAAAGAGACAACTATTTCATTGGCTCAGTCATATGTGAGGCCTTCAGACATCAATATCAATGAGCATAATATTATTTGCAAGAAGCCAGAGAGAGATCGAAGAAGGTATAAGAAAAGAGTCATCAGTGAAGTCTAAGTCACAGTTAGACAGAGTAAGACAGCCTGGTGTGCTAGTGCACCAAAATAAGGTGACTGGATAACAAAATTAACTGCTTAACATTTCTAAAGGCTGGTAGAAAAGAATCTGGAAGTTATTGCCACAAAGAAAATAGATGCACTAACCATGATAAAGCATTATGTAATATACACATAGCATCCCATTAACATGCAATTTTCTGGATTTTGTTTATCTGTTACAAACATTTTAATACCTTCTTAATACCATTTTAATAAAATGAAATTTTCTTGGAGTTTATAAAAGTAACTCTAGTAGGCCTGTACACACACATTTCACTGAAATCTACACAACAAGCTCATGGGCACATTCAAACAGTTGACTGGCCTTCCTTTGGATCAGTGCAGATACAAAATGTGACAAGAGCAATGCAGTTTAAATATTCTTAACATTTTTATCATCATTGTCTTGGTTAGGAGAAGAAAAGATACAGGATAAACCTTCCTGTCACCATTTTTGAATTAGTAATTAACATATTTAAATTATCTTTCCTGCAGTCACATTGCTAAAGATTCTTTCTTTCCTACTTACACCTTTATTACGTATTGTTTTTATTTTTAAACAGAAGACAGCTTTCAAAAATGCAAAAAAAATTAATTAAAGTGTTTAATTCAAAGCTCGGTCATGTAATTGGATTTGAATTTTAATCTACATGAATTTAAAACATGCTCAACTCTAAGGAGATAGAAAATATTTTTGAGTCTTAACTTTGAAAGTGGTAAAATGCTTAGTTATTAATTCTTATCCATTTTATTATTATTTAACTTTGTTTTTTAAAAGGGGCATTATATTTGATGCTATGTCTATTTAGCAAAATAATAATAGTAAGTTATTTCTAAGGGCTATGACCTATCTAGCATAGGTTCTTGGCCTGAAAACGGTTTCAGGTATGGATTTCATCTTGTGGAATATTACTTAAATCCAATCAGAAAGTGATTGGTTACTCCCATGAAATTCATTCCACTATTGGACTAGTGGGCATTTCTTTCCAGGGCAGTAATTTTTGTCATTCGCAGTGTTCATATCTGTGTAAAATTATTACTTTGCCCCCATACATAGCTCCTTCCAGCATGATGAAAGCTTCTAGGTCAATATCAGCCCAATTTCTCTATGTTCTATAACTTTTGTGTGTGTTTTCTTCATCCATAGAGACTTACTGATAACTTTTGAAGGCAACCAATAGCATTGGCAAGGCTGCATTGTTTGGGGGTCTCTGGGAACTCACTCATCAACAACTCCAAAATATGTAACCCTTTCTTGAGACTAGACACTTATTTGTTAGCTTGTAGATCTAGTATGGGCATCAGTGTACTGTTATATGGTAACTCTATTTTATCCCTTTTTATATGTATATGTTTCATCTATGTAGTGTTTCTCTTAACAACCACTTGTAGAAATAATTGTAACCATTTCAAAAAGCTTTGCTAACATATAATTCCCAGTACCATAAAACTAATCCATTTTAAAATGGAGATTGAGAGATAATTTTAGCGTTATCGATAGGCTATAGTGTTGATTGGGAGACCGTGCTTCAGTGAATAAGGTTGAAGACTCATTAAGAAAGATTCCCAATATCAACATGAGATCTCCACATGATAACACACACATATGTACACCACACATGCATACACATGGAAGAAAAATATAGAATTCACAGCACTGGACTTATAGACAATGCACACTTATAAATATACACAACCTAATTGGAAAGATATTTCCTTCACACTGACAGACCTCACTCCCATTTACAATCCTTCACACTGCTAGCTTTAGGCAATTGCCAATTCATTCTCAACTCCTACATATTTGCATTTTCTGGGAATTATTTTATATGGAATTATAAAATATGTGCTTCTTTGAGCTGACTCCTTTAACCTTGTTTTTGCACATATAAAACCAGTATTTGTTTTTGTTGATGATGGATTATTTTCATTTGCATTTCCTAGACCATATGCTAACATTGTAATTTCATTTTTAGGTCCCTAAAAGATTCTTGGTACAAAGTTAGAAACATTTGCTGATTTCAAAATCATTATCAACATCTAGTCAGAAATTAATTAGTTTGGATTGCTGTGTTGTGTATTAAATAGTTACATGAATGGTTGTAAAAATAACATGTGTGTCATTAATTATCTAATTTCAACTTATCATCTCAATTTCTCCCCTCTGGGTCATTATAAAAAGAAACTCTAATTTAAGAAAAAAATCAACTCCATAATAATGTGATTAATAACCATCTCTTTTTTTCAGTTGCTCTTACTATAAATAATGTTTTGAAATTTGCCTCTAAATAATTTTAAGAAAGTAATTCAAATATAGTAATTACTACCCCTAACACATGCATGTGATTCTGTGATCATACACACACGGAGAGAGAGACAGAGATAGAATTGGAAAATTTGGAAATTATAAATTATAAAAAAAAAATATTTTTGAGACAGTGTTTCTCTGTTAAACTCTGTTTCTCTATAACTCTGGCTGCTGTCCTGGAACTCACTCTGTAGACCATCTGACCTCGGATTCACAAAAGATCCTCCTGCCTCTGCCTCTCAAGTACTGGGATTAAAGGTGTGCACTACCACTGCCTGGCTTGAATTGGAGTTCTGGGAAAAGCCTTAAACTAATAAATAATTGACACAACAGCTGGAAATGGTATCATTTGTTACAATTTTGTTTCTCAGTCCTAAATCTTTCAGGCATTAAACAGGTTTCCATTGCAATTGTTTTATTTGTCAGCCTGTCATACTGAATCAGGGTCATTTCACATTACTTATAAAGATTTACATGTAATTCATGTTGAGAATTTATAAATATGTTATTTGTGCATTATATAGATTGAAACAAATAATGAATTTATGAAAATGGATATGATATTGTACTCACAAGCACACAAATGTTATCAGAGACCCATAATTTACCTAAGAATAAAATGTAGAATTTGCTTCTATGAGAGGCAAGATGAAATGGATTATTATAATCAAATATTCCCACTTTCCTTGATCATTGTAAAGCAGCAACAGGGCCTACGGGGGTCTGCACCAAGTCATCTGTGTATATATTATAATTTTTAGTTCAGTGTTTTTATAGGAATCCTGAGTGTATGAACCAGTAAATCTCTGATTCTTTTGCCTTCTCTTGGATCTTTTCCTTCTATTGGTTTGCCTTGTTCAATTTCAGTATGATGGTTTTGTTTTATCTTAGTATATTTTTTTTGTTTTCTTGTTATCTCCTAGAATCCTGTTCTTTTCTAATAAGAGACAGAAAGAGAATGGATCTGAATGAGAGGGGAGGTAGGGAGGAACTAGGAGTAGTAGAAGGAGGGGAAACTGTTATCAAGATATATTGTATGAGAAAAGAATATTTTCAATAAAGGGGAAAATAATAGTTTTATCATGCATCTTTTTCCTGGAACAATAGCTGTGTACTCTCTGCCCAGGACCCACTTACATTTTATTGTTAACATCTTTTTCAAAGAATACTTTATAAGTAATAAAATTTACCTACTTAAAATGGAAAATTGAATCCTATTTAGTTTCCTGTAAAGATTGTCCAGACCCAGAACATTTACATCATCAAAGTCTCTGATGCATTAAAAGACAGTTTTTACTTCTGATCTCTTTCTCAGGGCATCACCAGCTTGCCTACAGTCAACATAGATGTGTCTCATCTATGCATCCATATAAATGAAATAGTATAATACCAGTTGAACACAGCCTTTGAAATTAGAATAACATTGCCAAGATTTATCTATGGTATAGATAAAACATTTAAATAAGGTATCTGTAACTGTTAAATAATATTACATTTTATGACAATACTGAGCTTCTTGTATCCTAAGATGATGGCAAAGCATATAGTCAGTCTATGGCAGAGATGTCTGCATGCACCAGAGAGAGCACCATGGGAATGTCACAGAAGAAACAACTCACCTCCTTTGGGCCACAATAGGGTAACTTGAATATTAGAAATGTGAGGATGCTTCCATTTAGAAAGCCCCCAGCCAAGTACCCACTGTGAGGTAGGTACACCATGTGTCTCGTGATTACCGTGTATTTCATAGGTTGATGAAGTAGCCACAATTAAGTCATATGCCATCTCTGTGTATAGAAAATACTTGGTGCTGCCCATAGTGTGGTTAAAAAGAAGAGCTGGGATGCATAGATCTATAAAATATGGCACAGCTCTGCCTCACTAGTAACAGCATGATCTGGAGGGAAATCACTGATGGAAAAGACATGTCAAGCACCAGCATGTTTCCCAGGAAGGTGGAGGTTGAGGAAAACCAGGATGGTGAGGAAGATGAGCAGGTTCCCCAGCAAGATGAAGACATAGAATACCAGGAACAGGACAAAGAGCATGCTCTCTAGCCCTTTGCTATTAGAAATTCCCAGCAGGATGAACTCTACCACAGAGGTGTAGTTCCTCATGTTCACAGGACAGGCAGGCCTGGAGAAGCAAAGCAATGTTGTCCATAAGTAACTGAGAACAGCTTCTTAACAAAGGGACTCGTATCTAAAGCAGTGGCTGCAATCAAAACAAGGCCAAAGATGGAAAGGGTACCAGTGATGAATCTGCCCTTGTCTTCAAGTACTGCTTCACATTTAGTATCAATTTCCTCAAACAAGAGGCTAGATGGAAGAGTAATTCATAGTTGGTAAAGATATTACAGTAATCAGCTCTCACCACAAATCTAGTTTCCCTAAATCTTGTAGACATAGATTCACCACATGTAGACATTGATTCAGGACAAAAGCATTTATTTTTTGGCTAATTGAATCCCTGGTCCTAGTCCTGGAGTTCTGGAGCATTTCTGCCTCTTTACAATCTAGTTTTCAGTCTAGACCTGGAACTGGGAGGCTTCAATATTCATCTCCATACAATCTACAATGGCCTCTGAGGCCTACTGCTGACTGACCCATTCTGACTAGCTCCTTCTGAACTCTGATATTGTTCAAGTCAACTCACTTGTTCTGGCTCAAACCCTTCTCAAAGCTAACTGGTCCAAATTGATCTTCTGAGCTGGCTGACTGTTTCTGAGTGAACTCTTCTGACTCAGGCTTACTCTGGCTGATTCTCTGACTGCCTCAGACTAAACTGCTCTGTTTGGCTCCAAACTGACTCATTCTTCCTGTCTTATACTGAATTCTTCTGCCAAGCTGCCTATGTGTTTCTGTGTCTCTCCCTGAGCTCTCATTGTTCCATACTGCTTCATTCAACCTCTCTGCTCCTCAATCAGACAGCTTCATTGTCTTTCTCTTGTCCCCCATCTGCCTGTTACAGACTGCTCGCTTCATACTACTTGCTGTAACTGACTCTTCTGTAACTGACATGCTCTGAGCTGAGAGCCTGCTTTTATATTGTGAGTGTTGGGCATGTCCTTACTCTGACTCACCCTGCTATCTCTTCCTCTGATTAGTCACTTTGCCTATCCTTCACTGATTCATCTTAGAAGTAACTTCCTGTGTGACACTGACTCCTTCTGAGTAGAAGCTCAGATTTCCTGGGTCTGCTTCCATACTCTGTGTCTGTCTTAGAGATTAAAAGTGTGGACTACTACTGCCTTCTGAATACTGGGATTAAAGATGTTTGATACCACTGCTTTCTGAATACTAGGATTAAAGGCATGCACAAACATTCTTTCTACCCCCAAGCAGGCATGCTGATATATTAAAAGATTAAACATTCTTCTCCAAATCTGGTTCATCAGTTATTATGCTGACTACTTAATTTCCATAGTATTGTTGGACAGCTAACAGCTAAAGTTCAATATCATGGAGCTCACAGTTTGTCTGTAATTAAGCAGGTACTCAGAAATAGGAATTTGAGCCTAATCAGAAATTATGTGTGTGTGTCTGTGTGTGTGTCTGTGTGTATATGTGTATATGTTTTGATTATTTTTCACAATATTCTCTTCATTCTTCACCATCTTTAAGATGCACCATATTTAAGAAAAACGGTATACAATTTGTCAATTTTTACTTATGGTTCTCCCACACAAATACCAAAAGGTGGGACTGGCCTAGAGCTAAGACAGGTTGAATCATGCTTTGAAACCCCAGAAATCTCACCCTGAGAGTGATAGGAGTTTGGCTGCTCCTGCTTCTTGCTCTGGTACCAAAAAGACCCCAACTAGCATTCACAGCTAGCAAAGCTCCTCCAGTGCTGCCATGTTCTATGACATACAGCACCGAATAAGATCCTGCCTCTCAAAGGTATCTGGCCTTGTTGCTGTTTATCTGACCACAGCAGCTGGAGGGCCCCAAGCTGAACTTCTCTCTCCTTCTATGACCTTATAAGGGCTCTTCCTCTAACCCTTATGAGACCTCTGCTTGTCTCATAAGGAGGATTTTTCAAGACTTTTGGTCTCAGCACACATATCTGGTTGTGATTCTCCCATATGCAGATGGAGCTCTCCTAGTATCACTGCCCTGGCCAATAACATACCAACACATGGGACATTTCCCTTCTTCCTCTTGCATATATATATATATATGCAAAGCTTCCTTTGCTTTGATAAACTGTGCTGTTCACTGAAACTTCCTCCCAGAAAGTCTGTTTCCTGTAGAGTCTCAGTCTCTGCCCAAGACCTTCCAAGCCAGAAGTCAGTTCCTGACACAGCCTCTCCTGACTCTGCCTCTCCTTCCCTGAAGCTAAGTCATCAGTGTACAAGGCTTGGCTGCCCCAGGGAGGGAACACAAAACATGGAACCACACCAAAAGAGGTTGGAGTCCAGAAGGAGCGCTGTTCCAGGGATAGAAATAACTTCTGCAGCCCATCAGACATTCTTTCCTCAGATTTTGTTTAGAAACTATAGAACTCATTAATTGCAAATTGCAGTAGCATTAATATTACTTAAATGTGTTAACTCATATATGTATTATAACCCTAATGACGAACCTGAGTTATAATTTTTGATCCCCAATTCTTTCCAAGTTTTCACACCACATTTTATCTTGGATCCTTCATGTGGTATCACAAGTTATACCTGACTTTCTTTTTCTGTAATCATATTTTTCCTCAAGAAATAATCTGATAAACCTATTCACACTGTGTTATAAATTGTTAATCTGAGAATTTTCTGCTTTATTTCACTCTTGTCCTGAATAATAGATTTTTCCCTGAATAAAAATCTCAGTAAATGTAATTACTTACAACACTGAAGAAATGAAAGAAGCAGGTATTCTTAACCCCATCACTGCCCTCAATGGAATAGCCAGACCCTGTATAGTAATACACTGAGATCCCATCAAAATGTAGACACATAAATACTTCTTTGCAATCTAAAAGCAACTACAACCCCTGTATGTAATACAGAAGAAAGTGCAGAAGTAATAAACATTGCAGAGAGGATCTCTACAAAATTAAAAATGAAATCCAAGGATCTGTAAGTCTTCTAAAGAACAGAGTAAATCACATAGGTTAAAAAGACTTATTAAGACTTTAAATGGTGTCTTATTTTAATATACTAGAAAATGTTTAAACTGTTTTGTAAACTAGAAGTTCCTGAACTCTCCTTTTAATTTTCTCAATTTTGTTCCTTTCTGTTTCTAACTAAAGTCACAATGCTAAATGGCACAGTTGCGTACTGCATACTGTTCTGCACAAAGTGCAAACATCACAGATCACCTGACTACATTTTTGTGATCTCCCTACTCTTTCCCTCGGTATCTCCTTCATCTGAGGCCATGCTTTTAATCTTAACACTCAGAAGGTAGAAGCAAAGTGTTCTTTGGAAGTCCATAGCCAGTCTGGTCTACATAATGAATTCCACACCAGCCATGGCTATACAATAAGACTGTGTCTCCAAAAATAATAAAATTAAATATTAAAAGGTTCTGAGAGCACTCCAGTGGAAAAAAAATCCCAAAACAGCTTTCATTCGAATGAAGAATCATTTGGAAAAAAAATACTGAATTTCCAGGACATCAGATGTCCAGTACAACTTATTGAACCATCACTCAGGGAACAAAAGGCCATTCTTTGGCAAAGATGAAAAACTAGATGTATCCTTCAACTTAAATTCTAAAACTGTCATTACAAACTTTTCATAAATTTTTCTGGATATATCTATCATCACACTTCTTGATAATTGTGAAAATGGCAAACATTTTGAAATAAGGTGAAAGTATAACAGGTGTGTGTGTGTGTGTGTGTGTGTGTGTGTGTGTGTGATCTGTGTTTGGATTCAAGGGGGAGAAGATACAAATCTTGTCTCTAGCTACTGTGCCATCCCATCTTATGCAAAATAGGATTTTATCTTAGACACACATCTTTCTACCCTGGAAACTTGAGGAAAACCATCTCATTTCCACATTAGATGTGTTTTCCCTCAAGTGGCACATGTCCATATTTCTGACTGCTTCTGCAAACCCTTGTTCTGCTTATATGACTCTCTTACCTTTAGTCTCTCTGTCCTATGTGGCATGCTTTGTATTATGGTCTGTAACCTGCACAAGCAAGGAGATGAGAAATTTTACATGTGGAAAGTTCTAAGATCTATCAGGAAATCTTCTCTCAGGACACAATGGAGGAGCGATATGTTGGGATAAAATGTGTGTGGGGTATGTGTGTTTATGTGTGTGGTATGTTTGTGTTTTATGGTGCTTGTAAGTTTGTGTGAGTGCATTGTCAGGATATTGGCTTATATATAGAAGGCTGAAGACATGAATTCAAGTAGAGTGTTTGTTTAGAAATCCAGTTTTTCTCAGAAATTATCTTTCCCTTCAACTCATTTCTACCACAGGAGAGCGTTCTTCGATAGGCATATATATGGATATGCATTTCTATTTTCCCATTATTTTGTTCCCCAAAGCTCATGTGTATATTTGAACCTCAACCAATGACACTATGCAGAGCTGGATTTTAGAAGACAGGGCCTAGTTTGGGGAGGAAGTCACTCGGATAGCCCAAAAAGGGTTTAATTGGCACCTGGACCATTTGCCTTCTTACCCTTTGAAGTGGGCAGTCACAATTACTATTTCTAGCCACAGGGATCAGCCAAGACATAATCTCAAAGCCATGAATGACAGAAATCATAAACAAAAGTAAATCTTCCCTCCTTTAAAGTTTATCATCTTAAACATTTTGTCACAGCAACGGGAAGCTAAGACAACGTATCAGTGTATGTCTGTCTCCAAAATATAATGCTAAGTAACAGGAACTATTTTAGACATTGCCATATGATTCCACTTCATTAAATTTCAAAAAATGCACATCTTAACTACATCAACTAGCAATGCCTTGAAGAATAATCAGAAATCGGACTTTAAAAAAAAATCTTAAGAATGGATGAACAAAGACAAGTGGGATCAAACTGGAGATGAGAGCAAAGGGGAGACGAGGCACCCAACCCAGCTGGCAATGTGGCATTTTAGCATGAGTGACAGTCACAGGAGTGTTGGGCTCATAATAAATGTGCACTATGTGCATAATCTTATAAAATTTTATCCATACACTTTTCATACCAATATATAAATCAAATTACAAAAAAGTACATTTAGTATAGATTTTGTGTCCTGGTTCATGCACTAATAGGATTTATATTTAACTGCCCACTCCAAGTAAATAAAAAACCATACCAAATGCACACAAGCAGGTGCTTTCAGATCTGCAAAACATACAGACAACTGAAATTTCTGAAAGAGGAGAATTTAGGAGCTGAACACTTTGTTTCAAGGTATTTTCTGATTTGTGGTAGACGTGGGTCTTACCTAGAAAGCAGGCAGACAGCATGATCATTTAAGTAAAAAAAAAAAAAAAATCTGATCCAATATCTGAAATCAGTGAGTTTAGCTCAATTGTAGGATATAACACTTATATAAAAAACATCCATTATCTTTCCATATGTTAAAATTACCATTTAAAATATCAAGCCAGGAAATATCTAATGGTAAACCTAAGATAACGTGCTAGATCTGAGCACTGAAGTTACATGCATTTTTGAGAGTAAAGGACATATGTGGTATCAAGGAGTCAGACATGGTATTTATAAAATGTCAATTCTCCCGTAATTAATCTATATATTCAATGCGTTGCTAACGAAAACCTGAGCATATCTGTTTGTATAACTTAGAAAGTTGATTGAAAAATAATATGGAAGTGCAAAGAATGTTGAACACCAGAAGTTATTGTTAAAAAATAAAAAGGACATTTAAAAAGTAACAACACAGGGTGGGTGGGATCAGGCCTAATGATGAATATGGGTGCTAAATACATGCAAAGGAGCCCTGTCCTTCTCTAGTCATCTGTAGAGCATCAGCAAAGATGGTCTCGGTGGGGACCATTATCATATATAAAGCCTACAAGTCAAAAATTGCATTTCATTTCAATTTTATTTATTATTACTATTATTGTTGTATGTATGATACATGTGAAAGTGGGCACATGTCATGATGCACATAGGGAGGACAGAAAACAATTTTGGAAGTTCTCTCCACCTGTATGTAGGTGCTAGGGGTCCAACCTGGGTCTCTAAGGTTGTGCTGCGAGCACATCACCTACCAAGCCCTATCACCTGCCTGAGTGCAGAATTCTTAGTGACACTGGAAGCTCTGGGTTGTTACATAGATTCTCGCCACATTGTGAAGGAGAGCCTCAAAATTGGATAATTCTTATCTATTACTAAGAAGATCAAACTCATTCAATGCCATCATCAAGATCTTCTTTAAAGAAAACCCATACTGCATCTCTCATGAGAATCGAATTCCCAAACTGTGTGAATCTCATGAAGTGATACTGAAGTATGTTAAGTAGATGTTAAGTAGAACTAAGCTGCACATAAGTATTAAAACAGGCTTTCAAGAGGATGTGATGGGTTATGTAGATCAAGTATGTCTTTATTTTTTAGAACTTATTTTTTCTTCTCTTGTATAATACATCCAGGCCCCCGTCCTCCCCTCTCCCTCCACCCCTCTTATCATCCCTCTTCTCACTCTTACTGACCAATTTTACTGCGCTAATCCTACCAATTCAAGAACATGGGAGATCTTTCCATCTTCGAAGATCTTCAATTTTTTTTCTTCAAAGATTTTAAGTTTTTGTCATACAAGTCTTTTGCTTGGTTGGTTAGAGTTACCCCAAGATATTTTGTTATTTGTGGCTATTGTGAAAGGTGTTGTTTCCCTGATTTCTTTCTGAGTTCATTTGTCATTTATATATAGGAGGACTACTCATTTTTTTAGTTGATCTTATGGCCATCCACTTCACTGAAGCTGTTTATCAGCTATAGGAGTTACTGATAGAATTTTTGGGATTGCTTATACCATATCATCTGCAAATAAGGATATTTGACCTCTTGGTTTCCAATTTGTATCCCCTTGGTCTCCTTCTGTTCTCCTATTGCTCTAGCTAGAACTTCAAGCACTACGTTGAATAGTCATGGAGAGACTTCTGTTCCTTGTGGCCTCTGGTGTAGCAGTATGCTACAATCTTTTACCCTCAATTTAGGGAAGGAGAAAGGAAAAATAGAAACCTTCACCGCTATTGTTACAAGTAGCCTTAATACAGAAAGAAAGAAACGTAGAAATCTTCACAGCCTCTTTTTTAGGCTGTCCTAAGCTCGAATCTCTCCAACCTTTGTTCTCTTAGGAATTATCTCACTAACTGGCGGCAGCAACCCAACCAACAAACCACCAACCTATACCCACCCTGACTCTCAGGGCTTCAGAACTTTTATGCCCTAACCCAAAAGTTCCCATAAGCCCATGCGGCACACAATCCCAAAGACAAGCTATAGTGCCAGAATGACTACACCCAACCAAATTATAGCCACCTTTATCAAGCATTCCAATCCCAACTCATAAAAAACTATACCACAGCTGGGGTGGGAACACAAACCTCTAGTTAAACCAAAAAGCTTTTCTTAACGTAAAAATTCCAAATGTTCCTCTACACTCTGGTCCATCAAGAAGTCTCTGCCTGAGTTGAGGGCTGGGACTTGGCAACTGTTCTTCTGGCTGGCTGACTTGACCTGCACTGGTTCTTCAGATTGCATGGATGTAATGGCACTGGGGGCTATCTGCAGGTGTTGGGGACTGGGTTGGCAGAGCTTGAGAAGAGGAGGAAGGGGCTACAGAGGAGTTGTGGAAACAGAACCAAACTTCCTGCAGGTGGGATTCCTACCTGGTTTTTCCATTGGCTTGGGCTGTGAAAATATGTCTTCATCTAATTGGACACGCAATGTTAGAAAATGAGTGCTGCTATGGTTTAATCATCAGAAATGTTAATTTGAGGGGCTTCCAGTCTTCCAATCTGTTCCAAAGAGAGGGATATTACCCATCTAAAGGTGGTGGTGTTTCTTTTAGCACAGTGCAGGCTTTGGCTGCCTCTTTATTTTCATGAGAATGCTTTCCATGCTCACTAAGACATGCAGTAATTCCAGAAGGAAACATATTCTCTTTCTTTTATTTCATTAATTCAAGTGAAAACAAACAAACAAAAGCTTTTCCACAAAAGATGCAAACAAAGTTTAAACTTAAAGAAGACAGAAGTGTCATAGAAATCTCTGAGCAAGAAAACATGAGGTAATATCCATTCCTGGATAGAAACTTACAAGTCTGCAAAGCCCTGGAGAGGAAGAGTTTAATTAGAAAGATGTGTCTCCAGAAGGAATCATGATTTGAATATCCCTGGAGCACAGAAAAGTTAAAGATTCATCAAACAGACTGGGAGCCTCTACAGAGAATTGCCCCCTAAGGCATGAAAGCTCCTATTTTCCAGGTTAGAAATCAGCAAAGAAATCGAGGTCAGATGTTGATCATTCCCTGTAGAAGTCTTGAAGCTAGACTTTGATGGTTACTCATTACATTTTGGCAAAATAAAAAGGTTAAAAGAATGATGGCCCATCAAAGCAGAACCAGCTTACACAAATGCATTTGGCTAAAATTCCCAATATTTATAATAATGTTGAAATAGTCTTGCCTATAAAGAATCTAAAGGGCAAATCATTACCATATCTCCTGAGATATCAAGCTAATCCTATGCTCTATTACAAAAGCATCTTATTTTCATATTTTTCCACTTTTTAACCATGCAGGGGAATAACTGCTACTTCTCACCAAAGCTATGAAGTTTCTTTAAACCTTAATGTCTGTCTTGTGATCCAAAACAGAGGTCCACAACTGGTAAGTAGCCAAAATGTGTCTAAACTCAGCATGTCATTCCCAGCTGGAAAATTTGGAAAGTCTACAATGTATTTAAGGTAGGAACACCTGGATTTTTCAGTCCCCTTTAAAGTCAGCTTACATTTCCTTAGTCGTGACTTAGCTAACACTGTGTGATTTAATGAAAGTCTATTATATCATGCATCAATCAATTAAGTACTTTATAAAATAGTGTTACTCCTCTAAGCATCCTACCCAGCTCCAGCTGACTTCCACACAGGAAACTGCTGTTTCTGCTAGAGAGGCAAAGGTGAAAAGTGCAGAAATTGGGAACGTGCCGCTTTCTTTTCTGACTAGGTCTAGATTTCTGGCCAGATTTCCATTGAGTTTCCATGACTTTTCACTACTGCTTAAATTTAAGTATATTGTTTACGAGACAGCCTTCAGTAATTAGGCTGCTGCATGGTCTCACCAAGGAAGACAAGGAAACATTCTCATACTTGAAAGCCTTGCTAAACCTCAGCAGAAGGGACCACAGACATGGTAAACACCAACCTGGAGAGTGGAACCCCGAGAGTCTCCGCTCAGGTGTTTTCACTGATTCAGAACACCTCAGGGGCAGATCATGAGCAATCAAACATCCCCCACAGAAACCCAACACCTGCAGACAATACAAAATGCCAAGGCCTATGCATTCCTTTTTCCAACAGTGCAAAAAAAAAAAAAAGTTATTTTACACGCAACTAAAAATCAACTTCCACAATAACAGCCAGTCTGCTCTTTGAAGAAAAGAAACATTAAGTCTTGTCTCTGAAATAATAGGTATCCAACAAACAAATAAAAATTATTTCATACTGTGTACACAGTTTGTATGTTTATATTTCACAGCAAAATGTATGATTATATTTAAGTCAGGCCTGATACTAAAAGATGAGACAGTGTTTAGATCTCTTTACAATACAAACACAATTTTTTTCATGAGCAACTCAAAATGCACAGAGGTCATTTAATCATGTTTCAGCAAAATAAACAACACCTTAAAGTCCTAGACAGATAAGAAGGGATGAAATAAATATATTCTGACCGTTGCTGTAGTTGTTTCCAAATCTAGTATATGAGCAGGAAGGCAGGACACAGGAAGAAAGGCAAGCTCTCTGCACTACAAGGAAATTGCAAACACATGCCCTCCTTGTATCTGCTCTGACCAGAAAATATCCACTGTCCTGGATAAAGGTTGCTGTGAAATTTTTGTTTAAATTAAATTATTTAATGATCAAAGGAAAAAGATGAATAAGTGAAGGAGCGTGGGGAGGGGAGAGATGTGTGTGTGTGTGTGTGTGTGTGTGTGTGTGTGTGTGTACATGTTAAAGGAAAAGAGAAAAGGTTTGAATGAAGGTTTGTGCTGGGAAATGTTTATCAGCATCGCTTGAGCATATTTTTTTTAATTCTAAAAAACAAGAATACTAAAATTACTACTCTTATTAAAAGTTTACCATTTCACATGAATATAATATTCTTTTCTGATGGCTACCAGAGGTACAGCTGGACTACGAAAGCAATCATTCTTTTGAACTGGGATGTTTATATGAAATATATTAAACAATTTATATTTTGTGTTCTCCATCAATGAAAATTCAATGGCCGTATTTCATATGAAGAAATGTTAAACATGAGCATAGTGACCACATTCTTCCTCTCAGGAATTCCCCATGCACCAGCCCTGGACACCATGCTCTTTGGAATCTTCCTGGTGATTTACATTCTCACCGTCCTGGGAAACCTTCTCATCCTGGTGGTGATCAGGGTGGATTCCCACCTCCACACACCCATGTACTACTTCCTCACCAACCTCTCCTTTATTGACATGTGGTTCTCCACAGTCACAGTGCCCAAAATGCTGATGACCTTGGTGTCCCCAGAGGGCGGGGCTATCTCCTTCCACAGCTGTGTGGCACAGCTCTACTCCTTCCACTTCCTGGGTAGCACCGAGTGTTTCCTCTACACGGTCATGTCCTACGATCGCTACCTGGCCATCAGTTACCCACTCAGGTACAGCAGTATGATGAGCGGGAGGATGTGTGTCCTCCTGGCAGCTGGCACCTGGCTCATTGGTTCCCTGCACTCTGCTGTCCAGACTACACTGACCTTCCGTCTGCCCTACTGTGGACCGAACCAGATCCAGCATTACTTCTGTGATGTGCCTCCCATTCTCAGGCTGGCCTGTGCAGATACCTCGGCCAATGAGATGGTCATCTTTGTAAACATTGGGGTAGTAGCTTCTGGATGCTTTCTGCTGATTGTGCTATCCTATGTGTCCATTGTCTGTTCCATCCTGAGGATCCGCACTTCAGATGGCCGACACAGAGCTTTTCAAACTTGTGCTTCTCACTGCATTGTGGTCCTCTGTTTCTTTGGCCCTGGTGTCTTCATCTATTTGAGGCCAGACTCCAGGGATGCTGTGGATGGAGTTGTGGCCGTTTTCTACACTGTGCTGACACCCTTACTCAACCCTGTAGTGTACACCCTGAGGAACAAGGAGGTGAAGAAAGCCCTACTGAAACTAAAATATAGGTCAGTGTTTACTCAGGGTAAATAAACAAGTAAATCTTAATGTGCTCAACATCTTCAAAATATTTGATTAAATTATTCTTTCAATGTGACCATGAGACTTTCAAAGATAACTTCAAATGTCTAACCCTGATTTCTAACGAAGGACTGATTTTTTTTCATTCTTTGGTAAACACTTGTAAGAATCCCAAATTAAACATGCTATGTATGTGATAACTCAGCAGAAGTATAACATTGTTGCTCTGCTTTCATATGCTGATAAAATGATCAGAAAAACAACTTCATTTCACTATGTATAGAAACATTTTCTAGAATTGTAATCCAGTGTAATATTCTCACCATATGTTTTATTCAACTGAAGTAAGACCTTTAGGAATCTCCTTCTCTGTGTGCTTTAAATATTTCACAAAAAATTATAAATAATACAGTCAATTAAAAATCATTGAATGCTCATGAGGAAATGGTCATACTAGAAATCACTCAGCAAAACAGTTTTATTCCCCAAACTGTCTTTATTCCCTTTTATGAGCTAAAACTGTGTAGACCATTACTTTTTTAATACTCTGACAACCAAGGCTTTGACTGTAAACATGCATCTACTAATGTATCATAAAATTGCTTGTTTTCTATTGGTTACTTATAACAACTATCAGCTGTCCTTCTATGTAAATCCTGACATTTTGTCCAAATTTAAAATGTCCATTTCAGCAAACTTAAATTTTATTCTGTAAGAAAATAGGACGGACATAAAGTATAAAAAAAAATCCTTAGAGGGAAATAATCAAAAATGTTGATTGAGTTTATTCTCCAATTTATAAAAATTTAGAGATTCTCATCAAATTATGCTACTTCTACAAGCCATATTTGTTTGACTTAAAGTATAAAATGTACTTTGGATACTTGCTAGGAGATAAGATCTGTACCATAAATTTCACAATCTGTTGTCCATATCCCTATATATATAGATAGATAGATAGATAGATAGATAGATATATGTATATATTGAAATGTGAATTATTTTTCCTAAAAATGCTTAATTCATATGTCACATGCACCCTCGTAATGCAATACATGTCACTCTTTCTAGCTGGTGAGGAAGATGGATCTGAAAAACCAATATTAAGTGTTCCCAAACTCCAGTGCATTGTAGAGATTTTTGAGGAAAAAGTATCCTTCTGTGATGGTTTGCTACCACTTCCTTGAGCAAGCTGTGACGCTGGGCTGAGAAGAAAACCCTGCAAACTGTGGTAGCATGGCACACATCAATCACGAAGGAGCGTCAAGGTGGACTGTTGGCAAGAGCCCATTCTATAAATCATCTCAATTTCCAAAGTCAAAAGCCAATGTGCAGAATGGACAAAATTACTTCATGGCTGGGTTGACTTTGATTCTAATTCAAAATTTCTACCATCACTTTGCTTGGTTTGTTGTTGCTGTTTGTCTGTCTGTTTGTTTTGGGGATAACATTGCACTATGTGTCCCAGGTTGGCTTTGAACTTTCAGTTTTCCTGCCTTAGTCTATAAGTGCCAGAGTTACAGCTATGCCCCACCACAATTAGCCCAGTGGTAACTATTAATTAGTATATAACACTCACTTTGAAAATGCCTCCCCTAGTTCACTAGGAGGAGGATAAGGCATTCATTCATTTTATTTACATTTCCCACAGTGTGAAATTGTTAAGTCTCACTGGGAATTTTATAGTTAACCTCTTAAAACAGCCCAGCTAGAACTCCCCTTCTGGTTCACCTACAGGGACAAACAACCTTGGCCTTCTGACCAGTTAGATGCAGGCCCCTGTCAGCTAATACACCTAGTCAGGACATTGAGATTATTAAGAAATAAAGTGAAACGTAGAATGCTTTGGTTTAGGTCTCTAACGACCAATTTTTCTCTCATTAGAATTAAAAGAGTCAAATACAATGTGATTCAGCATACAAATCAAAAGCTCTGTGAATTTAAGGCACATTCATGCTGTGTGAAAATTTCATTTAAAAGCCACACAGTTGGCATGTATGTGCAGATCATCACCTTCCCTGGGTGTGGATGACTAGGTGCATCGCCTTGCCTTTGCAGGATGCAGTGGGTTTACCATATCATCTCACACGTGCTTTGTAACATTCTAAAATTCCACCAATTCCCAAGGCTCCAGAATGTGGCTTAAAGTTCTGTATTTTCTATGTCTGAAATTTAGATGTCACCTAGTTAAAATAATTGAATAAATTATGGCATTGATTAATTACTGAGAAATTAAGGCTGAACTGATACACAAGTATCAGCACTGGGATCATTATATAAGTTACCCTGTCCTTTAAGAATTTGAATCCCTACGTGTTAGCCAGTTACTACTTATAATTTTAAATCTTTTTCAGTTGTTAATTAGCTAAGAACATACAGTTTCAGAAAAATCCATGAGATATGTCATAAGCATGCATTATCATATTTTAGAGATTCAGGATGGCCTGGAAATGATATCCCCGCTCACAGGCCTCTGTGTACACTGTTACAGAATGATGCCCCAAGAAATGCTAATGTGAGAAAAATGCAAAGGAATAGATCAAAATATGATATAAAGTGGACACAGATGATCTGAACTTCAACATTGCACATGTGGAGTGCAAACATCAACTGTGTTTTTTTTTAACTCTCTTCTAAAATTTTCCTTTGAAAACAATACTGATAGCTCTCTAGCATATTAGTAAGGACATACATATTCACAAAATAAACTTATCTTGATAACGTAGATGACTCATTATTAATTTTTAAAATCAGTCATTTTGTTTTTCAGAGCTTGTATGCCTCTTGATGCCTTCCTATCTCCCTTGTCTCCTCATCTTTTATTTTATTTTCCCCTTATTTTATTTTCAATCACATGAAGATGTCAAATGTGAAAAGGCTTTTAGCCACACATGAATTTCATGTTATTTTTTCTTGAGGAAGTAATGATAAGAGAAAAAAACAAATCACTATGAATACAAGTCATATACACATGCAAAAATCATACTCACATATATAGGCATAACTGTCCAAAAATATGTGCTTTCTTAAGTCAGTGATTATTGTTGTTCACTGATATTACCCTGATATAAAAAAAAAAGAAGTAATCTTTAAGTTGTCTAAAAACACCACAGCTATCATCAGCTTTGGTACCAGATAGTGTAGGATCAAAGCTTGACCATAATGTCCATTTAGAGGACACCACTTATCAGAATTCTTGCTAAAGGTTAAACTGAGATAATCCAGGTAAAGCATATAATATATCACAATTTCAAGAATGTCTATAGTTTTCTTTCTTAAAATGTTAATTTTGAATATGTTAATGTTGCATAAATTTTACTAATAGTTAAATTTGTTGCAAAGTTAATAAAAATCTCTGTATATCATAAACCAAAATAGTTATTTGACAGAAAAAATGGCTGAATTGTATATAATGTTGTTATTTACTAAGGCAACTCATCAGTAAAAAAATTATATTTCTGCCTCCTTAAAAATACTGTTCTACTGTCAAGAAAAGTGCAGGCAAGTGTGACTCCAACCAGCAAAACAGCTTGTGCACAGCAAAAGAAACACTCCACTAAATGAAGCAATAACCATGGACTGAAAGAAGTATTTACAAGCCATGAATTTGATACACAGTTAATATCCAAAATAGATCATTCAAAACACTTCAAAACATGCATATGTATGTGAGTACATAAGGAGTGAATTTCCAAAAATGGGTCAAAGCATTTGAATATTTTTTAAATAATTTGTTTGAGTTGCAAAGAGGTATGCCTTCAACATCACTAATCATCAAGGGAATGCAAATTAAACCATAAACATGAAATAGTGAATTACTACCAAAAGTCAAAACTCAAGCCCATTACATGGAGATGCCTACAAGGATGGACTCTGTCCAGTCTACTTAGTCATGCACCAACAATTTAGACTATTTTATCATGAATTATTTCCCTATTTTTAAATTTTAACTTTTTGATTTGATAAACTTTTGATCATACAGAAGTACTATATTTATGTGTCTTATACCCTTTCTTTCCTCTCCAACTCCTTCCATGCCCCCTGACACTCTTCCAAATAAATGACTTCTTCATTATTAATATTATTACATGTACATACACTTTTTTATTTTAATTTTTACATATATCCATATATACACATATGTTTGTTTATACTTCTAATAAGTACTTGTTTAAGACTGACCACTTGGGACAATTTATCAGGAATCTCATCTCTGAAAAAAAATCCCTCTCTCACCAAACACTAATGGCCTGTAGCTCTTCATCTATGGATGGGCCTTTATGAAGGTTCCCCCATCCATGATGGCATGTCAACTATTTTTGTCACTGTAAAGATCTTGTTTAAGCAACCATATTGCTGAGATCCATGGGTGCAGCTTCCCTGTCATGTCCAGACGACACTAGCAACAGAATCTCTGTTCAGATCCACAGATTTTTTTGGAAACTGGAACATGTTTTTCCTTAATTCTTTGTATATTCTGAATATCACTCTTCTCTTCCATTAGAGATATAGCTGGTAAAGATTCTCTACTACTCTTCGGGCTTCATCTTCATTTAGTTGATTGTTTTCTTAATTACAGCTTCTTTTTAGTTTTATAAAGACATATTTGTCAATTGTTGGCCTTAATTCTTGAGTAAATGAAGCTCTATTCAGAAAGTGTGTGTATATACATTTAACATATTACATACATATACATATACATATTTAACTTTTTGAGATTATAATACAATTATGTTAATTCTCCCTTCTCTTTCTTCCCACCAGTCCTCCCATGTATAACTACTTCTCCCTTTCAAATATATGATCTTTTTCTTTAATTAAATATATAATGTATATTTAAATATGTATTCCTAACTGTATATATGCAACCATATAATTTTACTTGTGCGTGTGTGTGTGTGTGTGTGTGTATGTTTTCAGATCTAGCCATTTAGTATTGTATAACTTTTTGTTGTGTTCTTTCCTAGGGAATACTATTTCTCTGCACTTAGCACCTAGTTGTCTGTAGTTTTTTGTGAGAGTTGAGGTCTTTTATGGTTTTCCCTTTCCACAGTGGTATGTCTATTGCTGTCATTCTCCTTAATGTTGGATATGGGTTCACTATATTATTATGCTGGGTATGCTCCCTCCAGTAATGTTCACTTAAGGAATTTTATCATGAAGACATGTTGAATTTTGTCAAAGGTTTTTTTCTGCATCTATTGAGATGATCATGTAATTTTTTTTTACTTTAAGTCCATTTATATGATTTATAATGTGATTTATGTATATTGAACTCTCCTGGCACACCTGAGATAAAGAGAATTTGATCTTGTTGGAGGGTATTTTTGATATATACCTGACTTCAAATTGAAGGTATTTTATTTATTAAGAGTTTTTGGATCTGCATTCAATGGAATATTGGCCTGTAGGTTTTTTCTTTTTAATGTGTTTTACCTGGTTTGGGTATTATAATAACAATGGTTTTTCAGAGGGAGCTCTTCTGAATTTTTTTCATAATTTAAGAAGCGTTGGTCATAGATCTCTTTGAAAGTCTGGTATAACACAGCTGAGAGTCCACATGGGCCTGAACATTTCCGAGCCCAGTGAATTGTATTGCTGTTCTGAACTCCTTGTTTGTTATGGACTCATAACAGGTTGTTGGTTGATCATAACAGGTTAGGTTGTTGATCTCTTGGTTTAACTTTGGTGGTATGAATGTTTCTAGGAATTCATCCATTTATTTTAGATTTTTTTCACTTAATGAGTATACGTTTGTACAATGCAATATTTTGAATTTCTTTGGTGTCTGTCATGATGTTTCCCTGCTCATTTTTGATTCTGTTATTTTGGATTGTATCTTTCTTTCTTTTGGTTAGTTGGGCCAAGTGTTTGACAAGCTTATCTTCTTATTGAACCAGCTCTTAGATTTGTTGATTCTTTGTGTTGCTTTCTCATTAAGTCTTCTGTTTATGCATCCGTCAAAATGTAGACAGAATTCAATTTATTCTGAAGACTCTAGATCATCTCTTTACTTGCTTTTCTAGATTCTAACACTGATCTATATCCCTTCATTTAGACTCTTTTACGTTTTTCTGAGTTTATCTTTCCAGCCTCTACCTTACTGTTACATCTTCTACTCATAACTTTGAACTTTTTCTCTTGTGCCTTCTGATGACATTGGGCCATTATGGTTACTATATGATGACTTTTATTTTAATCAAAGAAATCTTTTTCATTTAAGAAACTTATTCACATTAAAAAAAAACCCTTTGCCCTGTAAACTACAATATTCAAAGATTTTGTTAAGGAATTAGAGTAATCATCAGCACAGTAATTTTGCAATTAATGTTAATATTTTTAATTGAACTTTAATTAAAAATAAATTTGTATTTTGTCTATTCTGATACTTTCCTATATGTATATAAGGTATATAAGGACCATGTTCACACCTTTTTATCCCCCTCTAAAAACCTCCCCATCACAGACATCCCTCCCCAAACTTCATTAACTTATATTTTAATCCTTATTAATTACCCATTGGATCTAATTTGTAATTTCCCACACCTATCTACTGGAGCACGGTTAACCTATGAGGCACAACACTCCTAAAGAAAACTGACTTTCCTTCAGTTTTATGAGTTCATCAGGGTAACCATTTTGACATCTCCAAAAGAGACTAATTCATCCCAGTCTTCCCCAACCTCCTATTGCATCCTGTGTGTGTGCAATCTAGTCTATGAATTAGCATCCTTAAAACACTGAATCCCCCAGTCCATTATAATTCTCCCTGGATAACCACATTTTCCCCATATGTGTACTGAGTTATGAACACAACTGGAGATCATTTACTTCATTGATTGCCATGTATTATATCATACTTTGTCTTGCCAATGATGACGTGCCTTTCCTTGTGATGGACAAAATACCTGCCGTATTGTATGGAAGCTATATGATTAGGATTTTAATTTTTACTATATTTGTTATGATTTAATTATGTGTATATTTAATATATTTTGACTTTTAGGAATTGAATTGTAACATATAGTTAAAAATAATAACTCTAAAGTGCATGATATAAATAAGTGTAGAACATGTAGGCCATTGTTTTATAATATTTCATTGCAAAAATAAAAATGTAATTTCATTCCATTGTTATGCATTTCAATATTTGACTTTTTGCCCACTAGAAATGAAGCATTTCTAGAGGTTAAATTTTTAACAAAAATATTAAATACAGATAGTCACACATACATTTAGATGTGGAATTATGTTTAAGAAAGAATACAGTACATATTATGAACCTTGTTTTGGATATGTTTGCATAGCAATGCACATAGATACAGAACCACTGAAAGACTTAAAAATGATCCCTGCTAATGTGCAATAATACCATAACTATGTTCTCCTAAGTACATGCACATGGGAAATAAACCCAAAAGAAGCCTACTGTTATGTCAACTAAAAGAGAATTTCAACCTCATAAAGCAACTGAGGTAACATCACAGTGCTTTGTTGGTGGTGTTTAAGATAAAACAAATTATTTGGAGAGAGATTAAAGATCAAACTATTGGCAAATATAGAATTCTAATTGCAATTTTGAAAATCCTTAGAAAATACAAGAACTGAATATTCCTGAGATGCCAGATTCAATGATGAATTATAGTTAAATTATATTGCTGATGATGGAAAAATTAAGTATCTTTTTACCAGTAACTATTGGCTATGAGAATGGGCTACTTTGTCTTTGAATTTGACCAGTGCTTTCTTAACGTCCTTATTCCTCAAGGTGTACACAACAGGGTTGAGTAAAGGTGTGAGCACAGTGTAGAAAACAGCCACAACTTCGTCCACAGCATCCCTGGAGTCTGGCCTCAAATAGATGAAAACACAAGGGACAAAGAAACAGAGGACCACAATGCAGTGAGAAGCACAGGTTTGAAAAGCTCTGTGTCGGCCATCTGAAGTGCGGATCCTCAGGATGGAACAGACAATGGACACATAGGATAGCACAATCAGCAGAAAGCATCCAGAAGCTACTACCCCAATGTTTACAAAGATGACCATCTCATTGGCCGAGGTATCTGCACAGGCCAGCCTGAGAATGGGAGGCACATCACAGAAGTAATGCTGGATCTGGTTCGGTCCACAGTAGGGCAGACGGAAGGTCAGTGTAGTCTGGACAGCAGAGTGCAGGGAACCAATGAGCCAGGTGCCAGCTGCCAGGAGGACACACATCCTCCCGCTCATCATGCTGCTGTACCTGAGTGGGTAACTGATGGCCAGGTAGCGATCGTAGGACATGACCGTGTAGAGAAAACACTCGGTGCTACCCAGGAAGTGGAAGGAGTAGAGCTGTGCCACACAGCTGTGGAAGGAGATAGCCCTGCCCTCTGGGGACACCAAGGTCATCAGCATTTTGGGCACTGTGACTGTGGAGAACCACATGTCAATAAAGGAGAGGTTGGTGAGGAAGTAGTACATGGGTGTGTGGAGGTGGGAATCCACCCTGATCACCATCAGGATGAGAAGGTTTCCCAGGACGGTGAGAATATAAATCACCAGGAAGATTCCAAAGAGCGTGGTGTCCAGGGCTGGTGCATGGGGAATTCCTGAGAGGAAGAATGTAGTCACAAGAGTCACGTTTGACATTCCTTCCACTATGTATCATTCTCCCTATAGAGATATAAGGGTCACTCAGACTTTAACAAATAAGTTTCCATGTTTAATAAATACTAGACTTTATGTTACTTCATATAAGTCTTCCTTAGTGAAGGCCTAGAAATACAAATAGTAGCATACACAAATACATATAAGAAGACAATGTCTTTGTTTTAGTTTTGTTTGATGTCATTGTGAATTCCCACAGTTACATAAAACATTCAAATGTTTGTGGGTCAGACCTACTGTGGTATTACTCATGGGTCTTAAAACTCGAAGAGAAAACTGAATATTTAATCTCACCTGAGGGTCAGAATTTTATTCTAAGGTATTTGTGTCTGTTGGTATAATTTAGTCTTGAGCAGCTTTAAATCTGAGCTTTCTGTGTGTTAATGATTCTTGTCAGATTTCTTTATTATAGGCTTCTGGGAGCCACTCTAGTATCGACACAATCCTAAGCACCTGGCCACCTCACAATAAAGGTACTTTTTCCATCACTGGGAGAGTCACTTTCCCATTGCTAAGACAAAGTATGGTTCAAGACAATCATTGAAGTAAGTAATCTCCAACCATGTTCGTAGCTGAGTACATATTTGGGAAAATGTGATTATTCAGGAAGAGTGTAGTAATTTGAAGCAATCTTGGAGTCTATTTAAAGTTTTGTCTACCAGAATCAGTTTTCTCCTTTGGATCCTGACAGAAACTTCAAGAATCAAGAATTGCTGATATTAATGACTATCACTGGAGACCATGACTTATTCCAAGTATTTACTATTAAATATGTTATTTAATAACGCTAACACTGTCTGCCTGACTGAAAAGTTGGAAGCAAAGACTGGCAATCAATCTCTGCTTAGTGAATGACAGTAAACCACTCTATATTGAGCTTTGATGAAATACTGCAGAATTGTTTCTTCTGGATTTTAGAAAGGGAATATATAAGTTGTCTTTGGAACCCCAGAAAGCCCATTTGACAGCAAGCTGTAGACAGCTTTGTTTTGCTCATTTACTGATGTTCCATTACTGCCTGCTTCTCAAAGAGTCTCCCTAGAATCTCTAAGCCACATAAGAATATCAGATGTCCATCTGCACAGTAGGATTACCTACAACATCCCCTCTGTCCAGAAAAGAGAAAGCTTCAAATATATTAAACCACCCAATTCCTCTCAACTTATGTATCATTAAGAACATCAAATTTATAGTGCTCTTAAGCACAAAAAGCTGTGTAAAGAGCAGTTTTCTGTTGTGCATACTTTATGCTAGGATTCTGATTACTTTCTGATTTTGTTAGACAGCATATTTTATCTGGACCCTCTTTCCTCATAATCCTTAAACAAAAACAGTGCTCTCACAAAATGGAATGACTCTGTCAAGTCTGTGTTGTTCATTCAATACCTACGACTCAAAATTGAAACCAATGCAAACAGAGGGGCCCCAATACTCCCAATTGTGGGAGTATTCAGTATGATTAAGGTTGAAATGATTATTTTCACTTAATACAAAATATTGTCTCAAACTAACAATTGTTTTTGCCTTTATTTTTTTTAACTTTACTGTGAGATGAATTGACTTGTGAAACCATGTTTTACTAAAAAAGAAAAAAAAGGATTTGCTCTTAAAGATTCCAGATAAAATACATAGTCCCTGTAAGGAATGTGGCTTTAGCTACAGTAAAATTTTCCTTTTGTAAATAGGAGAAAATGGTGGAAACTAAATTATTGAAGTTGCCAATATGACCACGAAGAGCCCTTCAATTAGGGAAACATAGCTAGGAAATGTCTACTGCAGCAACAGGACTCAGTCACAAAGAAAATACATTTAATGTTGATAGAAAAGAAAATAACCACGAGGAGAAGTCCAAGGTAGTCTGAGACTACAGCAGGAATCAAGAAGACCAATGTTTAACTTATATGACTACTATAACAACTTTGATATTACTTAAATCATGCACTCAATCACTGACTTATCTGCCCATCTCTTCATCCTCCTACATACCTATCTATCCAGCAAAAGGCTAACTAAAGTTAGGGTAAACCCTAACAACTTACAAGTGTCATTCATGATGTGAAAAATTATACTAAAAGAAAAAGGAACTAGATGGAAAACGTGTGAAATCCACTCAAGAACATCAACAAAGTGGGTTTCATTTTAGTAGCAAAACATACCTGAGCTTTTCCACAAGTGTTTCACCTTCTATATGCTATGGACAAGCACTAGTTTGCAGGTTATCAGATAAACATACACTCTGAGAGGAGAAAAGGTTGTCTTTTCTAATTAAAATTCAATTTAACTAGTTCACAGACTTAAAAATCAGCATGACTAAATGTGCAGGAGCTTAACTTCGTTTCAAGTCTCAAGAGATGGGATTGCCCTTGGGTTCCCAGGTTCCCTTGATAAAACATCAAAAAAAATCAGCAAGACATGAAAGAAAGCTTTTCTTAAACATGAGTCTCTCCTCGGATTATCTCATGTCTTCTTGCATCTCTCTAGTGCCTATTCTCCACTTAAAATTTCCAAAGACCACGTGGGCATCTCCTGACTGTTCTGGATAGCTGCATGTCGCTGTTTCTAACACTATCTGTTGTCATCAACTCAAACATCCATATTCCTAACATTTCTATAGTTTTCATGGTTCTAGGCAATTTTATCAATTGATTCCAATGTGGATATACATCCTTACACTTGAAATTTACCAACCTTCAGTTACATAAACGTTTCATGTATTAGAGTCTTCCAGATACAGCAGAGCTGAACTCTCAGAGACTGTGACAGCAGGCACAAGAAAGACCTCCTATAAAGGGAGGCGGACACAAGTTCCACCCCTAACCAAGAAGCTATTTGCAGTCGGTAGCTATTGTAAAAAAGAATATCAATTTTCTCTAATGGATTGTCACTGAGTATTCCAACCACATACCAGGACAGGTCCCATGCCCAGAAGCAGTAATCCAACACAAAACGCATAGGCTTTTTGTGTGCTTTGTTTCTGTTTCTGGTTTTGTTTTGTTTTTTGTTTTTTTTTTTATCTCATTGGGACTTTGTGCTTGTTTGTTTAGGTTTACCTTTTGTTTTGTTTTCTGGGATTTTTTTGTTTGTTTAAAGAAAGAGAACATAGAATTAGTTGAGTAGGGAGGTAGGGCAGATTTGAAGGAGGGGAAAGAATATGATCAAAATATATTGTATGTATAAAAATTTTAAATAAATTTTAAGTTAAATAAAATTTAATGAAGTTAATGATGTAAGGTATTCTTCCTTTTAGACCTGTACTATGCCAAGAATAAATAATTTTTCTGTATAATTTAAAATTGTAGCTATAATGATTTCACTAATTACAATGATTTTTGGTCAGATATATTCATATATATTATTGTTTGTATTTGATTATTACAGTTGAGATTTATCACATTCTGGCTGATAAAAAAGAAAATGAAAAATTGCATTATATAGTTTAATAAATTTAGTCTAATCCATAATCTGTCTGATTAGCCTCTTTTGATTATTTACTTCAAAATAGCATTATCTCAACAAATGTCATGGAGATCACCAATATAAGCAATCAAACTAAACTGAGTCTATTTTATATCTACTTTTTGATATGTAGTTAATATGCTGTTTTTACACAAATACCTCAAAATAAATTATTGAAGATGCACATATTTCTCTGCTGCAAGGTTATCCTTGTCATGCAAACATGTACCTATGTCTTATAAGCCAATCATAAATATTTTTTGTTAAACCTCAAACAGATATTACTCTGAACTTCTGAAGATCTTTAATGAGTTTTGTCCAATTTATTTAGACGGTGTGAATCATCTTATTTCTTCTTACTTCAGGGTTACTATGACAACACTGGGATTATTTAAATACACATGTGAAGGCTGCTGGTCTAAATCAATGGATAATGTGTGAAAGCTTAATATTGAATCCCACAGTCCATTAACACAATACAATCTTCCGTCTCTTCAGAAAATTTTAGACCTATAACAAAATTGTTTCGGAAAATCTATTGTCACACTTGATCACCTTTTTTTACATTTAGGCTCAGGGTACCTCTTATCCTGAATGTTATTGGATGTCTGGGCAATATAAGTATTGTTCTGGGAAAATCCTATGGATTTTAGAGTGTTTATCTGAATTCTTGACATTCAACCACATGATGCCAATTCCCACAATAGTCAACAAGTTCTCCATACAATGCCAAATAATCCCAGTGAGGCAAAACTACCCCTAGTTAGAAGTTGTTAATCTGCATGTTTAATAGACACTTGATTTTTTAAAATAATTTAAAATTTATATTTTTATTTTGATGTATATAACTCTTTTGTCTTCATGTACATATGTGTATTATATATATACCTGATACTTGTGGGGGCCAGAATAGGGTATCAGATCAAAGTTGTAAATTACCATGTGTGTCCCAGGAACCTAACTCGGTTCTCTGCAAAAACAGCAAGTGCTCTTAACAAATGACCATTTCTTCAACCTAATACTTGAGGTTTTATTATATTGATTCTTTACAAAATACTCAAACTAATAATTTTGCAATGCATTTTATAAATATTTCTAGATTATCATTAAAGCATTGCTTTAAAGCATACATTATGTGTATATTCAAACATACATCAAGTGATTGTAATACATTTGAATAGCTTCCTATTTTTGCCTACTAGAACATTAGCATTTCTAGAAATACAAATTTGTATAAAGAAATAGTAATCACACATACACACTCTAAATTATATATTATAAGCTTATTTTTAATGCATTAGCATTACCATAAATACAAACAGAACCAGTAAAGGAATAAAATATACAATTGAAACGCCACAGCCACGGGGTAACATGACCCCTGATAGTTGCTGCTGCTTCTGAACAAAAGTACCATGATTTCATACTCTTTAACTCATTTGAATAACAAATAGACCTTTAAAAAGCAACATATGGACTCAGCTTAAAGAAAAACAATTCAATCTCTACATTGATTGGGTCTTGACCACATCACATCATAATTATATGTATATATATATGTATTTAAATTAAAAAAATTAAAACTTTGGAAAAGAGACCATCGGTAAAAATATGAGCACATTTGCCATACATGAGGGATCTAGTAGTAACTTCTAAGACCATTAAAAACATATAAACTCTGAATCCTGAGAAGCTGAATTTAAGCAATGATTTATAAATAAATTCTATTATTGATGTTCTAAAAATTAAATGTCCCCCTTCCTAGTGTTACTGTCTTTGAAAAAATGCTACTTTCTCTTTGAGCTTCAGCAGGGCTTTCTTCACTTCCTTGTTCCTCAGGGTGTACACTACAGGGTTGAGTAAGGGTGTCAGCACAGTGTAGAAAACGGTCACCACCCCATCCACAGCATCCCGGGAGCCTGGCCTCAAGTAGATGAAAACACAGGGCACAAAGAAACAGAGGACCACAATGCAGTGTGAGGCACAGGTCTGGAAGGCTCTTTGTCGCCCCTCTGAAGTGCGGATCTTCAAGATGGAGCAGACAATGGACACATAGGACATTGAAATCAGCAGAAAGCAGCCCGAAGCCACTATCCCGATGTTTACAAAGATGACCATCTCAATGGCAGAAGTGTCTGCACAGGCCAGCTTGAGAATGGGTGGCCCATCACAGAAGTAATGCTGGATCTGGTTCGGTCCACAGTAGGGCAGACGGAAGGTCAGTGTAGTCTGGACAGCAGAGTGCAGGGAACCAATGAGCCAGGTGCCAGCTGCCAGGAGGACACACATCCTCCCGCTCATCATGCTGCTGTACCTGAGTGGGTAACTGATGGCCAGGTAGCGATCGTAGGACATGACCGTGTAGAGAAAACACTCGGTGCTACCCAGGAAGTGGAAGGAGTAGAGCTGTGCCACACAGCTGTGGAAGGAGATAGCCCGCCCTCTGGGGACACCAAGGTCATCAGCATTTTGGGCACTGTGACCGTGGAGAACCACATGTCAATAAAGGAGAGGTTGGTGAGGAAGTAGTACATGGGTGTGTGGAGGTGGGAATCCACCCTGATCACCACCAGGATGAGAAGGTTTCCCAGGACGGTGAGAATATAAATCACCAGGAAGATTCCAAAGAGCATGGTGTCCAGGGCTGGTGCATGGGGAATTCCTGAGAGGAAGAATGTGGTCACTATGCTCACATTTGACATTTTTTCTCATCTTTTATTTATTTCAATTTGCCTGTCACTGAGAACTGAGAATTACTTCTCTATGTTGCTGCTGTGTTGGCCATAATAGATAATTTTAGAGTTTACTCTGTCTGCATATTTCAAAGCTTCTTTGGTAAAGATGACAAAATGATTTCAGTATCTGTTTTCTCTCAAGCACGCATGTAGAAGGAGAATCAGAAATATGCACATACCAAAAACAGGCAAGAAAAAATGTCTTTTTGTTATCTTTCTAATGGTACATATTTCCATTACTGTAACAAATGCCTGAAATAGTTTATGAAGAAAGAAAGGTTATTGTACACGATTAGCTGGCTTCCTTTCTTTTGTGTCTCATCAAGGAACACCACATAGTAGTAACATGGCAAAACTATTCATCTCATGACCAGTACATAAAAGAAAGATGATGAGAAAAAGAGCAGAGATCCAAACAACCTCTTCTGAGGGTGTGTCCTCTATGATGAGAAGACCTCGTAGCTAGAATTCATCCCTTAAGAGTTTCCATTACTTGGTCAAATCTTTAACATCTGAAGCTTTGGGTGAATTTTTATCTAACCCAACCACAGCCATTGATATATGTTACAAAAAAAAATGGTGAATGAAATCCAACTGTAGTATCCACTGCCTTTTCTGAGTCAGGTCAGTTGGGTAGCTACTTTAAAAGTCACCAAAGTTTAATCAAGGAATCATTTGGGAAATCAATCTCATCTCTAACCCCGGAGCTTCTTCTATTCCTATTGATTTAATAATATAATTTCATTCCTTGCACTTTAAGAGTGAGGTTCACTGTTATGGTGGTTAGTGGCTGATAACTTCAGTCTAGGATTCTTTATACAAAAGAAGTCCTGAAGTCATAGCCACTTGAATTCTTGAAATGTGGCAGTTATATTTTCAAAGCTATAAAGGCAACCACTTTCCCATTACTGTAACAAAGTGTTAGATGGTACAGTCAGTGCAATGGTACCCTATCACATTCATGCTACTCAAGCATACTGGAGGGAGAGATGGTTGTGAGAAATGTCATGTGCAACTTGGCAGCTATCTGGAAACTCTACCTCTCATTCTCTATTTTCTCTCCAAAGTTGATGTAAGAACTTTCAAAGGCAAGAATTTAGTTGCTCTAATGAATATTTCTTTAATACACAGCACTAAATCATGCTCTGTTATCCTCACCTGTCATCTGGTGTTCCTAATATCCCTTCCCTTAGAAGTCACAAGCAGTAAATAAGATGATAGCCATGTAGAACTTAGTACAGCTCTTTGGCATGTGATAGCTGCTTACTAACTCAGAGTCAATCACATATTATACCCTTTAGAAGAATTATGTAATTGCCTTTTTTGAACTTACAGAAAGAATAAGTATACTATCTTTGTGTTTATAAACACTTCTCAGCTAGGCGGTGGTGGTGCATGCCTTTAATCCTGGCACTCAGGAGGGAAAGGCAGGCAAATTTCTTTGAGTTTAAAGCCAGCCTGGTCTATAGAGTGAGTTCCAGGCCAGCCAGAGTTACAGCAGAGAAATCCTGTCTCAAAAAACAAAGTTAAATAAATAAATATAATTAATTAAAATAAACACTTCTTAATTTCAAAGGTAGCTTTTCAGAAAGCCTGTATCTTTGCTACTGCTACTGGTGCCTACATCACTGCATGATTCCCATAGGGCTTCTGTATGGGAATAGTTAGCAAAATTATTCAGGTTCCTCTGTAAGAGTCCGTATACCACTTCTCATGCCCTAGAAAATATTAAACCTCCTACATGACTTACATCCTGTCCTTCCTCCACTTGGTGATCTTCTATGATGACCTTCTTGTGTGTTGAGTGTGTGAAGCCCCATGACTCTCCTGACTTTGGGCCTAAATTCTGCTGTCTGCCTATAAGCCTATTTTGTTACCGAGAGATTTTCCGAGCAGGGCAGAGTCACAAAATAATATGTGTCCGGAGTTGGATTGTTTCAAGGAAGTCAAAGATTGTTGAAACATTCCTTCTTCTGGGAATGTTTAGCTTCACCAAGCAGGATGATGGTATTGAGGTTTCTGACTAGCTCGTGTATTCTCTAACCTTGCTGACTAACAATCTTGTGCCCGGACATATGTTTTATTTTCTCTGTGGTTATTGACCTTGTAACTGCACATAGACCTCTAAGGAAAAAGGTATAAAAACTGAAACCAAAAACAAAACTTCAGCTTCAAACCAACTGAGCTCAAAGATACAGTTTGTGCACCTGTTTTCTTTCAGTCCCACTCCCATTCAGATTCTGTCTGACTTGACAAGCTGGCCTTGTCAGTTGAGAACAGCTAGAATCTGTTACGAAGCCAACTTTTCTGAATTCACACTTCTAAACTAGCTTTCTGAATGTTTTAAACTTCAACTTCCTTAAGATCACATTTTATCCTAATTCACCTCCTATTTTTCATAAACACAGACAACACTCTCATAAGAAACATGTTTGTCAAGTCTATGCTGCTTCTTTAACATCTACGACCTGACACAGAAAAATGAAACCAAGGCAATTAAGGGAAATTGATGTTGGGAAAAACTGAGATCTCATATAGTTGAAATGAGGTATAATTCTTTTTAAATAACAAAATATCCCCATGGCTATTAATATCTATTCATTGATATTGAAATAATAATAGTTAACTATTCTGTGGATAACAGTGGTGAAAGATGTCCACCACTCAAGAGAAACTGGGATCTGCTACTAAAAGACTTAACATAAAATAAAATTGATTTTAAGGCAGGGAATGTTTCAGGAAAATCAAAACTATTGTTTCTTCAAATATGAGCTAGTAAAGATAGGATTGTTACAATCATCAGTTTTAATTCATAAAAGGAGGAAATATAAGTCTAAAATTTCTACCATATTAACAGAATGAAATCACAAAGAAAAACTATGAATTTATCAAATTTGGATTGTATTTGGATTTAATGAAAAAATGTTTTATTCGGTTAAACGTTTTATCAAGTTATGTCCATAGTTGGAATCCCTAGCAGAGATATCAATATTTGACTTACTTTAATGCTTTAACAACATAGCCACTATTTGTAACCAACCTGTCTGCCTGTCTTTCTATACATATATCTACCACCATGGCTACGTGTTCATATATCTACCTACATGTAGATCACAAAATAGAGATACTGGATAACTCAAATTAGATGATGTCCATGTAACATTATTGTATATAAGATTAATGTTAAGAAAAAAGGAAAGCAGGAGAAAATGTATTAAACTTACCTAAAACTCACCTTCTAGGATATGATTTATTGCAGAAGAAAATTAATCTAATTTTTTTCCTCCAAGTGTTTCACCTCCTACATGCTGTAGACAGGTACTAGTCTGTAAGCCACCACTCACACAACCAATACACCAAGTTAATAAAAACTGGTCCACTTCTTATCAACAACCAATGAGGTGAAGTGTGACGAATGGAAATCAACATGACTAAATAAGCAGATGTTTAGCTGAGTTGATCTGGTTCCCTTTCTTAGAGGAAGAAATTGGGTTTCCATATTCCCTCGATGAGCACAAAAATAGGAAGATACCAAGGAAGTATTTTAATAAGTAGGCACGTTTTCTTATGCACTTATTCCTTGAATCCTCCTGGGACAGCCCATGTCTCCTGGGGTGAGTAGTTATACCTGAGAGGGGAAAAGCTGACTATTATCTTTCTCTCTCCCCCGTGATGAACTATTCCTTGCTCTCCATTGAACACTGTTCAGAATCTGGATGTTCATGGCCTTCTGCACACTCCAGCTCAGTATCATTTTCTCATTCGCCATCTTTATACCCAGATAAAACATTCAAAATGTCTAAGTTTTGTTGTTATTGTTGTCATTGCTTAGGATTTTAGAGTCACTATTCCCAAAAGAATGCCTACAGATCATAATGACTTCCCAACTGTATGTCACAATCATATGTTATTTATTCTGTATCATTGATTTTACAAACCTAAAAACACGTAAATTCATTCATCAAGAACTTCCTTTATTCTTTTCTTTGAGATATTAGTGTTTTTCTTATTGGTTTATATGAGCACTTCTTACAAATATAAAACAGTAATATTGTCATCATTTAAATATTTTTACTTCCATGTATTTTTTAGTATTCTAGAAAAAATGTTTCCAAGGATTCTAGTATAATTTCAAAGTTGGTATTTTATTTTACAAAAGTTCACTCATGCAAATACTTATTCAATTTTATCAAACAGAACATTTAGTGATTTAAATGGTTATTCTTGTTTATTTATTTGGGTTTAATTTTACTTTACATTTTATATAAAGACATTTTATTTCCTATATAATTTAGGGTTATAGTGGAATTAGCTCATTAGCTGATGTGTTCTTTTAGAAATTTACATCTCCAATTATTGTTTCTTTTCTGTAAATCACTTGATTTGATCCTGTTATGATTATGAGTGACCTGCAAAAGATATCTTTCACAGTGTAAATAACTGTAGAGTGTATAATTTTGTATAATTAGTCTTTTCTGTCTGCCTCCCTTAAAATATCTTTACCTAAGATATCACAAAGGCTGGCACAACTAATGCTACAGTCCACAAGTGATTTACTTCCTGATGCAAACTTTGAGAACCAACATCAAGACTTTTCTCACTTGGAGTTTCAAGATAATCCAAAATAATAATTTGAAGAAAACTACCTTTCTCTACCACACTGAGCATCAATTTGCTGTATTTTTCATTCTATGTGATTGTTCCTCAGTGTACTCTGTTTTGCTATTTGTCCATCCTCATACAGGTTCTAGCTCCTTAGTGGATTTTGGGACTCTTCTTTGCTTTTAATTTCTCTAAGACTACCTTATCATACATGTTATCTGTTCCATTTCAATGCAGTATGTGCTTTAAGATCTACATTTCCATGGGTACAGAAGAACACACTGAATTTTTGTAATGTTTCAAATCTATACCTCAACTTTAGTAAAAATATTGACTCGCTCCATCTGTGAAGACACCACAAACCTCTGTTTCAACAGGTAAATTTCTATTGATCTCAAAAGAACTTTGCTAGTTCTGTTGTCATAGTGATAGTCATCTCTACTTACACTAATGTCCTTGTCATTTCAGCATTATGGGCATTTTAGGCAAGATGAGTTTCCTATGAGCTGTCTATGCACTGTGAAAGGTTATGCTGCCTATGCTCATAAAATTTAATATCTCCACAAGCTACCAAATGTTCTTAGTGATGTGAAACTGACTCTGGGGTCATTGATCCATATATTTAATAGATGTGTTATATTTTATGTTGAACCTTCACAAATGCAAATGAATGTAACTCATGAGCAGAGCACACATACATATGCTTCAGTGGATTGCACAGATATATATTGCTTGTACGTCAATTGATTTTCAATCAACTCCAGCAGTTTTAGTGTCTGTTTTTCACTATTCAAAATCATGTTTCAAAAAACTTCTAGACTATGTATTTTCAGATACTATTGTAGATATAGATGCTATTATGAAATTTTATTTGTCAAACAATCACACATTGTATACCTTTCTTTTTTCGCACACATCTAGATTTTTATATACATATTTGATCACAAACACACTCCTTGGAATAGAATTTCTACGTTCTAGAAACTGCATATGATGGGTTTAATTTATATCCCTAGTTCATAAACTAAGTTTGTTAACAGGGATTGAAAGCTCCACTTCTTTCATATATGGCAATAGCCAACTTTTTCATTTTAGCATTTCAATGGATACAGAGAAACATCTAATTGTGTTGTTAAGATTCTCATTTTCTAATTAAACAATAAAGCTAAGAATATTTTCACTATTTAAATTTGTTAGGCATTATTGTATATATCATCTATTTCTTTCTTAGGTATTTTTTCTTCTTGTTCATTATTAATGTTCATTACATAACAATATCTAAGCAGAAAAATACAAGATTTGGAGTGAGAAATAATATTCACAGTACCCATATCTGACAAAGAGTTGAGATCCAAACTATGCTGTGTCCACATATCTATAAAAACAGTCCTTCAAATTGAAGATTAGGCAAAGAAGTGTATCAATAAATCACAACAGAACAAAGCTAAACAGCTGTTTTTATTCGTTATTAGTTGGTGTAGTACAAAATTGCACTAGGGAGGCTAGGGAGTTATCTCAACACTCTGGAAAAGCACTTGGTAAGACAATATAGTGCTTGCTGAATAACCCAAAGGCCTGAGTTTGGATTCCAGCACTGATGCACTTGAAAGCTCAGTGCTAAGAAGCAGATACAGAAGGATTTCAGGACTCAATGACCAGCCAGTCTAGGCAATATGTGAGCTCAAATCTCAGCAAGAGAGTTTATCTTAAGAAAGAAAGTAGAAAGCAAGTCACCCTATAACAACTCGGTTTCCACAATAGAAAAACACACACACACACACACACACACACACACACACACACAAGAAAACAGCACAAGCACATATATGTGGGTCCATGCTGCCTGGTCTCCTCCCTGGGATAGCCAAGCTGCTGTGCACCAGGCCAGTCTTGAGGAGGAAGACATAGGCAGGGACTGTCTGGGGTCCAAACAAGTCTTGGGTAGAAGCTTGAGAGTGAGCAAGAGACAGACTTCTTGGGAGGCAGTGTCAGCAAACAGCTCAGTTTATTGAAGCAAATGGATATATATATGAAAGGGGAAAATGCCTTGTGTGATGGTATGTTATTGGCTACGGCGTGATGCTAGGAGAACTCTATTGCATGTGGAGGCTCACAACCAGAGACAGGTATTTGTGTGTTATTTGCAGGGCCAAAAGTCTTGAGGAAGCCTCCTTTGCATAAGCAGAGGTTTCACAAAGGCCAAGGGAAGAAACCTTAAAAGGTCATATATAGAGAGAGGAAGACCAGCCCAGGCTCCTCCAGCTGCAGCAGTTAGATAAACACTAACCAGGCTACATACCTTAGAGAGGCAGGATTTTATCAAGTGCTATGTGTCATGAGACATGGCAGCACTACAGGAGCTTTACTAGCTGTTAATGCTAGTTGGGGTCGTTAGAATAAGAAAGGGGAGCAGCCAAACACCTGCTCTCAGGGTGAGAAATCCAGGGTTCAAATCACACTTCAACCCCCTCCTAGCTCTAGGATAGCCCACACGTATATACTACATGTACATTCATGAGTAAGAGAGACAAATAGAAATGAAGACACATTTCCAAAGTGTTAAAACATGTCATATTTGATACAGTGTTTCTCTTATTTTTAAGTTAAGTATGGCTCTTTTTTTTTAATTCACCGCCATCATTTAACTTTATACTAATAATTCGATATATACTCTTGTGTGACTTAACTTTATGTTTACATCTTACCTGAATTGTCTGTTTTGCTTTAGAAAAATGGTACAGTGTGAACCACACTTCTGCTTTTGCCTTCTCCACCAACTAAACTTATCTCAGGAAAACATTCACTAATGTGATTATAACTAATAATAAAACATAACTAATGTGGCTATAGTTCCCTTTGCTCTAAAGCTGTTTAATATTTCATGATGGAGTGATACTTTTATTTATTTGACCATCCTCAGGTTTTCACTGTTTTGCTACTATAAACCATTGTATCAGCACAAATACTTGAGTGAGTAAACTTACACACTGATGTTTCTACTAACAGAATATATCCCTGGAACGAAGTGTTTATATATCCAAATTCATAGCAGAAAGTATTCTGACTTGCAGAATGAGAGTTTAAAATACATGGAGCCTAACAACATGAAAAATAATCCCCCCTTCAAAATCTGTGGTTATTCACCACAAATTCTTTTGTTTCATAAAATCTCACTCATCCTTTTCTTTAATTTTTTTTGTATTTATAATAATTATTAGTGCACTTGTGTGTATGGTAACAGGGCGAGGCACATGTCTGCCTCAGTACAACATTGTGATTTTGGTTCTCTCCAATCACCTGGGGAGTCTGGGGAATCAATTTCAAGTCATCAGGCTTGGGCAGGAAGAATCTTTACAGACTGAGCTATCCAACCATCCTGTGACCCTCATTGCTAATTCCCGTTTGGAGACTCTTGTCTATCTTCTAAGTCCCAGACATCTTTCCAAGTCCTTTATGTTCTCTTAGCCTTCTGCTTACCTTCTTTAAACAAATTTTCTTCTGCTTTGTTTTGTCTCTTATTTCAAAGTAGAAGAAGATAAGATAGTGTCTCTTTGGAAGTTTCCTCTCCTTCCTTCCATATACCCATCCATTTAGAAAATCAAATTACAGGAGATCTGGAGTCAAGAAACTAACAACAATCATTTAGTTTCCCAGATAATAAAACATCTGTCCTATCTTCTCAAAGGCCAGGGATCCACACTGGAATTTGGAGCCAAAGCCGTCTGTATAATCAAATGTTCCCTTTCCTCACATTATTCTTTTTAAATATATACTTTCATCTGTAATATTAGACTAGGAGTGCTTCCTGGGATAGAGGGATGATGGAGTTGGGGTCCTAAGTCCCTTCCACCTTTCTTTCTCTATGTGGAATGATCTATTAGCAAAGGTAAATCTGATTTACATATACTCTCCATCATCAGGAAGTAAGGAAATTAGCATCCATGCAATGAGGAAATAAACTGATAAACATAAACCAAAGTATTTAGTGTGATTTCCTAATTACAGAATAATTTATTCAAAACTAGGTCAGATGCAATGTGTTATTTCACAAATACATTCCTTAAATGTTGAGTAACAATTTATCTATAATTAAACTGTGCTAAACACTAGAACAGACATGTTTTAGTAAGTGTTTTCTATCTATAGTTTGCCAACTCTAGTTCAAAACTACAAGCTTCTCTATGTCTAGAGTTGAATGAATTCCTGTCATTTGTCTACATAGATTTGAATAGGATTTAATTCATTCAACTGTATGACGTTAGCTTTTGAAGATGCCCTTAGTTCCTATGATTCCATGTCTTCAGGTCTAACATGGCACATATTCTGAGTCGCTTATCCAAAGGCCCTCATAGTCCATCTGTTTTCATCCTCGATGACCAGACATCACTCTGCCCCAGATGGTGTGACATACTCTAATACAAGTCCCTAGTAATTTACTCCAAGTTAAATTTGAACGGCATGTTTAACGTAACTAATATATGTCATAAGGATAATTTTACCCTTAAAGTTCTTTCAAATTCCTCCCAGACCTTCATGGAATAAGTGAACAATTCATCATTATCTGAAATTTCAAACTGAGAAAACTAAAGCTCAGAGAAGAGGAAGGAAGGAATTCTCAATGTATTACCAAGTGCTAGCTCTTATCAGTATCCTGTGTGACAGGTACCTACTAGCAGCGAAGCAAATGTCCAAAGGATCTGCTGTTAACAAAGCCCAGTGAAATTTATTTACACTTAGTAAGTTAATTGCCCCCAGTGGAAAAGGTAGAGGTAATCTCAGCACCCTCATAACTCCTACCCCATTGGGGCTGTAGGAAGGAAGAAACTGCTTAGCAAGAAGCAAGACTCCTGAGGCTAAAACCAAGGGACTCCACTCTCAATAGCCATATGAAGGCTATAAGGAGGAAGCAGAAAGAGCACATTTTCACAAGCAAGAAGGGTCACTACCCAGAAAGCTAGAGAAACAGGCCTCCTTAAGGAGCAGCAACATATAAGAAGCAGCTGAGTAAAGCAGCTGGCAGTGGCTTCCCTGCAAATCCTCATCCAGGCAGAGCTCATCATCAGGCTCCTAAAGCGAGGAGGAGGTATACTAACAGAGGTCCTTCTGAGATGGAATTTTATTAAATGTTACAGGTGTTGGGAACAGAGGAGACATTATGCATGAGAGGAGAGTCTTTGAACACTATTTACCAAAGGTCAGTCTTGTCTTGGAATTTTGTGATCCAGATGATCTTCAGAGTTTACCTTATGCCTGGTTCAGGACATCCAAGGTATACAGAACAATGATGAAGCAGTGACCTGGGCCCTGGTGTCCTCGGTCACGAGCCTTCTTGAGCCTTGCACAGATCAGAAGGCTGCTTTACTGGTTCTGTAGTATGATAATACAGGCTGAGGCTTACTAATTTCACTCATTGAGTTTCTGGAGCACTTTCAATTAGTAATTGGGTAAATCAGATACTGTCATTCCCTGTAGAGAGAATAGTAAGTTATAAATGTGAATAAGGACTTGGATGCCAGGGAAGCTGTGAGACAAGAGAAAGGATATGGTGGCATGAAGACTTGAAACTAGGAGAAAAAGAGATGTTCTTTGTATGAAAGCCAAACTTAATATGGAAACTGATAAAGATTCAGAAGGGATTGGTATTTGTTGACCACTAGTAATCTACTCTGCCCTGTTTTCCCTTTTAAATGAGAAACTGAGAATACAATGGTTGAGAGGTTTGTCCAAAAATAATATAGTTAGCACACAGTGAATTGTCTCAGTACTAGAACTGTTGAGATTTCAGAAGCCATATTGTAAGATATAGCTCCTATTATCCTAGATTCAATATTTTGTGATAGCAGCACCCAGACAAGAAAATACATTTACTCAGTACTATTTGAGAATCTTTCTATGAGGGATTTGCTACAGATTTAAAATGCAAATAAAAAATGACTTTTTTTAAAGGCTCTACAAGAGCATACTGCCTAAACATGACATCTGACATATATATGCAAATTACAGCATGCTTCTAATGAGCCTATCACAAAAATGCAAGAAAAGTACTGCAATGGCCATGTAGAATCAGTGACCATTTAAGGCAAAGAGAATAACCAGGGTTGTACCTCGAAAGATTAGCAGAAATATCTCAGACATGAGATTTATAAACCCATTCCAGATTAGAGGAGTTAATATTTAAAGGAGATAGAAAAAAGCCTTATTTAGAGCCCAATTTGTGAAACAAAGTTCTGAGAGGAGAGTGGAAAACTGAATCAACACTCTTTTTGGAGAACCTGTGTCTGTATGCTGTAAAGGTAGCTGCAGCTTTCCCCTTAATCAGTGTCACACCATGGCAAGCTGGAAATCCAGAAAGCATTTAAGAGATCACTAAAGATTGCCTCCAATTTTAAATACTATATTCTTAGAGAGCTTTCACTCCTATGTTGTTTCTAAACTCGTATTTAAGTCGCTTACCAGAGACTCATCGAGGTTTAACACAGAAAGACTCAAGTCCCAGGATCTATGCAAACTTTGCACTGAGAACAGCAATGTCTGTAGAAGTACAGAAGGTTGAAAGGGTAAGATGACAGACTGAGGCCAAGCCCTGGTGTAGACACGGAGGACACACAGCTAGATGGCAGTCATTGCTATTTCAGCAAATATTATTGGGAGGAAGGAGATGCTGGGAAGGAGAGCCCTATATCCCCAGGCACTCCCCGATGTCTCTCTTTCATTGTGGTTGATAGCTCTTTATGATGATGTCACTTCATATCTGAAAGCCTCACATCTGTGGTGGAGCAACTCACCATAAGACAGAGACTTGCTTCACATCTGCAGCTTACAAACCTGAGCCTGCCTATCAATGCAGCCCACAAATTTAGTTGATAGGAAATAACAGTTCATGTTTATCAACTGTGAACCAATATTCTCTCCACTTAGACTTATAAATATAGGCAGAGAACAGGCAAATTGGCGTTTTCAAATGGTATTGAAGGGACTAGAATCTTTTAAGACCGGGTATATTGGACCTTAGACTGTCCTACTGGATGGATGTATGCATGCATATGGGTGGATGAATATGGTGGATGAATCCATGGCGAGATGGAACACACTTATACAGAAGCAAATATACTATATCTAGGGCCTGAACTTTGCGTTGCTTTGTTCTCCTGAAGGATTTCAAATAGCATGTATATTTCTATATAGAATTTTTTAAACATTTTTCTAGCTATTAAAAACTTCAGAAACCAAATGTACTAGATGTGACATGGAATTTGCACCAATTTTTTATTATGCACAGGTAAATAGGATTCCAAGTTGCTAACTCTAGCACTTAGACCATCGATCAAGCTGAAGGAAAATACAAGAGATAATTCTCTTCATTGGCTGAAGTTTAATGTGATATTTTTTCTGGACATGAGAAGCTCTGTCTTGTTTGCAGTGTTTCACCACTCCTCTGAAGCACAATCAGTAGCCCCCCACTATCTGGGGGGTGGGTAGGTGTGAATCCCCAGTGGATATCTGGAACTCTGTGTGGTATCAACCATGATACATGCAATGTTATTTTGCTACACATGCCTGCATGGTAAAGTTTATTTCAAAGGTTGGAGAGAATGAAAGATTAGTAAAAACAGTTCATAAAAATTAATAATATACTATAATAAAGGTGCTATATTCTGATCCTCTTGTAAAAGTAAGATAAGTAATATTTTCAGACCACTGGTGAGTATAACTGAAACTTTGGGAAGTAAAACTATGGATAAGGAGAATAGTTCATCGTCGCTAATGTTGAGATATTCTCTGCAAGCAAAGAGAGTCTCAGTCAGAGGAGGGAAGAGGGATAAGTGTTAAGGAACAAGAGAATGATACAAAAGAGGGGGGAGAGGGAGGGAAAGAAAGAGGGGGTAGAGAGAGGAAGAGAGGGAGGAAGTGAAGGAGAAAAAGAGAGGGGAAGGAGGGAGGGAGAGAAAGAAGGGAGGGAGGTGAGAGGGAAGGGAGAAAATCTTTTCTACACCTGTTTGAGGACAATGCAGAATATGTGTTCCCTGTCTCAGAACTTCACAGGAACATTAAGCCTTTCCTTCTGCTGTCTTTTGTCAGATGTGATTACCAAGGACATGCAAAGTGGCAACCAGACTTGTGTGTCTCACTTCATTCTGGTGGGCCTGCACCACCCACCTCAGCTTGGGGTACCACTCTTCCTAGCATTCCTTGTCATCTACCTCCTCACTGTCTCTGGCAATGGGCTCATCATTCTCACTGTCTTGGTGGACATCCGGCTCCACAGGCCCATGTACTGGTTCCTATGTCACCTCTCCTTCTTAGACATGACCATTTCTTCTGCCATTGTCCCCAAGATGTTAGCTGGCTTTCTCTCAGATAATAGAGTTATCTCCTTTGGGGGCTGTGTAATTCAGCTGTTTTCTTTCCATTTCCTGGGCTGTACTGAATGTTTTCTTTACACACTTATGGCTTATGACCGATTCCTGGCCATCTGTAAGCCTTTACATTATGCTACCATCATGACTCGCAGCGTCTGTAACTACCTAGCTTTGGGCACCTGGATTGGAGGGACAATCCACTCACTTTTCCAAACAAGTTTCATATTCAGGCTGCCTTTCTGTGGCCCAAACCGAGTTGACTACTTCTTCTGTGACATCCCTGCCGTTCTCCGTCTGGTCTGTGCAGACACCACCATCAATGAGTTGGTCACCTTTGTAGACATTGGCTTTCTGGCCCTCACCTGCTTTATGCTCATCCTCACTTCCTATGGCTACATCGTGGCTGCCATTCTGAGAATCCGGTCTGCAGACGGGCGTCGCAATGCCTTCTCCACCTGTGCAGCCCACCTCACTGTGGTCATCGTTTACTACGTGCCCTGCACTTTCATTTACTTACGGCCTGGTTCACAGGAACCTCTGGATGGGGTGGTAGCTGTCTTCTACACAGTCGTTACTCCCTTGCTTAATCCCATCATCTACACGCTGCGAAACAAGGAGATGAAGGCAGCGTTGCGGAGGCTGGGGGGCCTCAAGGAGGTGCATCCTCACTGACTTCACCCAGCACAGGCCTAAGGTGCACACAAGCACAAGGATGAGAGACACGGTGCCAAACAATTAGGGAGGGTTAAGGCAAAAGGAGAAAGAAGGATTAGTATGGGAAGTAAAAGGACTCCTTGTTAGGAGAAGCAGGAACCTGGAAAGTCATGATTTTCCATGTCATCCTTCAGCATGGGGAAAAATCAATCAAAATCCCACTGGGCAAGGGTGGCATCCAGCAGGAAAGCTCTAAGATAAGTACAATGGCCACATAAAGTCTGATTCTCTGTGGCATCATCTATGTATGCATTTTAATTTCTAAGTCCTGTGTTGATACAAATAGCCCTTCTATAAACTGCCAGATTTAACCATGACAAACAAACCATGCGTAAGTTAAGTGTTACCATCATTAACCTCCATACAGCTATGTCATTGTCCTCCATACAGCTATGGAGGGACTGAAAATCAAGGAAGTAAGCAGACTTTCCAAACTCTCCTCTCACTGTGTTTTACTTAGACAAAGGAACTATCATTGTACTTGAACATGAAGGGGCAATTTCACTTCAATCTGAAGGGTCTGTTACCTGCGTACAGCTTCTGAATTTTCACAGGGCTCTACTTTGGTAAAATTTATGTAGGTGTATCCAGGAAATGTTTCCCTGCTATTAGCATAAAGTGGATCTTTCTGATCTTCCCAGAATATAAATGAAACGGACTGAAATAGTGAATTTATATTTGTGCTGTCGTCCTCCTGCATTCTTTACAAAGATAATGAGTGTGAGTGTGGGACAGAGTGAGCACGGGTATATACTCGGTTGCCAGATAAAGTGTAATGACCTGAAGTTCATCCTATAATCGGTTCTTATAAGAGAGTTGCCAGCATCTAAGTGGGGGGTCCTGTCAGTGAAACACTGGGTATACTTTCCCCGTTTTTGAAAGTACATGGCCGTGGACAGTCCAAAAGATCTCTTCATTCCCCAGACTCAATCCCAACTGTGACTTTGTTGTAAGCCTAGGATGATGGAAGAAGGAAGATTATTAATATGCAACATATAATCATGGAATTCCCTTGCAAAGTTAAATTTCAAACTCTGCATGTATTAGCAATGTAATTCAACTCAGCACTAATTGGCTCAGCATATCTCTCAATCAGTGGCATTATTATCTATCCCAAATGAGTTTCTAATTGTAAGACCAGAAATATAATTATATGTAAGACAAAGAGGTAAAATTTATGACCAAAATGATTAAGAAATGATTGGTATAATTCCTCTTATGCTAAACAATGCTTAGAAACTGAAGAGAAAGAAGAAAGATGACTAGGCTTGAATTATAAAAATGGCTTGCTGAGAAAATGTGGAATGTGTGGTTTGAAAGTATTATAAGATCCAGTTAACTGAAGAAATATAAAAAGTATTTCATATGATGGGAACAATGCCCTATAGATAGCCTTAAAAGAATGCTCTAGAGAAATTGATTAACTCTCTGAGGAAGAACATCCCAAGATAGTTACATACTCTTCCAGGTGAATACACACAATCACAAAGCCACAGGCGACTATCATACTCCAAAGTCAAAATGGAGATGAAGCATGGGTAATAACACCCAAGAGCCTAATCAGATCTTCTGCAAACACAAAGACACCACTTCTCATCAGATCCCAGGGCAAACACATCCCCCAACATTCTGAACAAGCTTCTTAATTAGTCAATTTATATCCAGTGAAGAAATGTTTTATGCAAACACATCATTTTATGAAAACTACCACATAAAATCGAAAACAATAAGTTTATTTTCTATTCACAGTTAAGAAGCCTCCTACCCGCACTAGTCACCAGAAAGAACTACCTAGTAACATATTTAAAACTTTCAACTCTTGAGAGGATACTATTGTAAAATCTGATTTGAGATTATCTATCCTTAAAAATGAAAAACGAATAAGCATAAGAGTAAAAGTATTGTTGTCCTGTATAGCTATCTCAACAGTAACAAATGCAAATTACTTAAATGCTACTTAGAATTTCAATCGTATGCTTTGGCTTTTCAAACACATTTTCAAACACATACATTTATTAATACATGTGTATGTATATACTCTGGATTTTGTGTTAATATAGGTTTGCCAGTAGTAAATTTCTTTAGATAGAATTTTAGAACTTTTTGAATACCTTTGAATATGCAAAAGGGTTATTTTTCCAGTCTTTTCTGTTCATTATTTCTGTTTTATCGCATTTACTTAGGATAATTTCAGGATGTTTGCTCAAACAGTAAACAAAGAAAACTATTTCAGTTTTCTTACCTGAGCTCACATTGTAGACACTATTGTTTTTAAAAGGGTGGGATTCACATTCTATCCTCTTTGTCTTCAAGCTCTGAGATGCCAAGTTTTTCTCACATTTCGCTAGACTTTCTTACTCAAGGAAAATATATTTTTTGTAAATATATATTATTCCTTGCCACAGTTGGATAGCACATTTGACAAAAGTTGTTTTGTATCTATTCTACTCAGATCATTTTTGGGGTAATTTTAATGTTTAATACTTGAAACTCTGATAATCATTATTTCCCAATTCCTATAGGATATTTCACCTTACCAATATCCACTTACTCCCCTTGAGATTCATTTTTTGTAAAATAAACTTTGACAAGATGATCTTCAAGTTACACTGTTTTTTTGAGTTTCAAATACCCTATAATTATTTCTATGTCTATATGTCCACAAAGGTTCATATCAAAATTCTCAAAACTAGGCACAATGGAGGGAAGTGTTCTTGAGAAAGTGATAACACGTATTAAAAAAAAAAAAAAGATGAAAATTCTTCAGCCAGACATTGCCTTACCCACCATTTCCATCCTGTATGATGTCAGTAATTAAATACCGCAGATGTGATTTGCTCAAAGGTTTATTTCTACTTGTTAGATAATTTACTTTATTTTATTTGTTTCAAAGAAGCAATTGTGGGATTTTAAGCATTCTGATTTAAACTGTATGCAAAGGCTATTCCAACACATGAATCAATCTGCATTTGAATACATTTTCCCATTCAGTAGCAATATTCTCACACTGAAAGAGTCATAGAAAAATTAATGGTTAGAGTAACTGATTGAGGAAAACTGCAGTTTCATCTTACACAATATGCTCCTCAGGGTTGTGATACTAGGGGCTATTCCATACAGATTTTTATCTCCATTTTTAAAATGTAGAATTGATTATGCATATACCTGCTATAATACACATCAACTCTTAAAATATTTAACTATTTCTAGGTTACAAGTTAACAAAATTTAAATGTGTAAATTTGCATGCAGTTCCAAAGAATTTACCAGGCTACACAGCTTACACTAAGCTTACATGTAACTACTCTCCCTCCAGCCAGGCTCCATACCTGTTTGGCTATATTGTGGTACATGGGATCATGAACTATAACCACATCATTATATAGGAAACCATTTTAATTGTGTTTTGTACGTTTATTTAAGGTAAGATTTACTCATATTATATATGTACTTTGTTAATTTTTTTTAATTTTTCCAGTTGTTCAACCGTCCCTAACATCAAATTTTAGAACCTCTCTACCATTGTGTTCCAACTCAGTCAATCCATGTTTGCACACAGTTCCAGGTGTTCACTAATCTTTCTAGATTAGTGAATCTGCAATCACACACACATACACACACACACACACACACACACACACACAGTATTTTGTGTCTGTTTTTCTTTCATTTAACATGTTTCCGAAGTTCATCCACATTATAACATATCATTATATCATTCTCTTTTATAGCTGTACTGTATTCCATAACAATCACCTTGTTTTGTTTATGCACTCATCTGTTAGAATTTTTTTAATATATTCTGATGATTCTAGATAGTTCTTCTAAGAACATTTATATGTAAGTTTATGTAGCTATTATATTTTCTTTGCTCTTGTATATGTCCCTGGGAGGGAAATTGCTGTGGGGTATGAGAACCCTATGTATATTTTAGGAAACTGCAAAACTGTTTTTCACAGGAGCCACCCATGTTCCATTTCTAGCAATGTGTTCTCTGCATCCTACCTATTCTATCTGACACTTGATAGTTTTCCTTCCCATTTTATCATAGCCATCCTCATGCACTTAGAGTGGTGTCTTATTGTGACTGTATTTAAGTGTATCTAATGAATATAATATTAAATGTCTTTTCATGTGCTTATTTGGTGATTCATGTATTTGGCACAAAGTATTTTCATAGCTCATGGTTAAGCTGTGTTATATAGCGTCTTACTACTGAGTTGTAAGAATTCTTTATATACCTTGGATATAACTCCCTGATTGAATATATAACTTGAAAATATTTGTCTTTGGCTTCATAACACTTTAAAATCAGAACTGTCATATTACAGGTATAATTTTTGCAGACTGTTGTACTATATCAGCTACTATCTGTTACTGTGATAAAATACCATGAAAGGAAACTTAAGGAAGAGAGATTATTTTGACTTATTGTTCCAAAGCATAAGAGTCCACCATGGAGAGGAAGCATGGCAGCAAGTGACAGGCATGGTTCAGAAATAGGGGACTGAGGGATCACATCAGGAAGCAGAGAGAGCAAACTGGAGATGGGCCAAGAATATGAAATCTCAAAACCCATTCCTACTCCCCCTAGCAAGACTGTACCAACCCATCCCCACTCCCCAACAAACTCGCCACCACCTGGAGATTTCAAATGCCTGAATCAGTGAGGGATATTCTCAAATCACCACATGTATTCAGCCAAAGGTTATTGAGAAGAACCATTAAAGAAATCTTAGAAATTAGAGAAAATGTAAATTGAGAAGATAGAGCACTGTGAATAAATACAAGAAAAAAGAAGTGGGGAAGTTATCACAGTCTACCATTTACTTTTTAGCATTTTAAGATTAATATCTTTCTACAGAGGTCACTTACAAAGAAGGTTTTTGGTTTTGTTTGTTTGTTTGTTTAGTGATTCTTCTCTGTAATCATCAGTTATCTCAAATTTCTTAAAAGTGTTAATTCAGTCTTCTATATTTATTGATTTTATATTTTACATATTTCCAATTAATTACTTAGAAATGAATGTTGAATGATTTTTATTGTGTTACACAATAATACATTAATATCATAGTATAATACCTTGTAGTCTAATACAACATAATATAACTTTAAGTATACCTTTATTTTTTAACTATTTTATCTGGCTATAAAATTATAGGTTGAAAATATCTTTCTACCATTTGTTATTTTAGTATTGTTCTAAGGCCATGAAATGACTTAGTAGGTAACGTTGCTCATTGTCAAGCTTGATGACTTGAGGTCTATCCTTAGGACCCATATATTGGAAGGAGAGAACTGGCTCCCAGAAACTGTCTTCTGACCTCCACCCAGGTAGCATAGCACATGCATACCTCTGCAACAAAAATTAATAAATATAATAATAATAAATTCTTTGAAGCAAGGAAGATGGCTCCTCAGTTAAGATCACTTGATCCTCTTGCAGAGGACCCAGGTTCAGTTCCGAGTACCAATATAGTGGCTGGCAACCATCAGTAACTCCAGTTTCAGAGGATCTAATGCCCTCTTCTTGTCTCTTTGGGTACTGCACAGATGTGACGCAAGACATACATGCAGGCAAGTACCCATACACAAAATAAAAATAAATAAACCTTAATTTTTGAGAATATATTATTCTATTATCTTGAAGGCTTGTAAGATTTTGGGTGAGGATTCCCATGTTATTCTTATCTGTGATCTTTGAGCATAATAAATGTTTCGTATTTGATCTACTTTTAAAACTGCCTATCTGACTTTTTAATATTTTTATTGTGGTATGCCTTAGTTTGGATTTCTTTTGGCCAACCAATGACTGGTCTAACCTGAGGCTCATGCCAGGAAAAGAAGCCCATGCCTGACATTGCCTATATGGCCAGAGACCTAAGGTAGAACCAAACACAACTAGCAAAATACAAGCAAACAAGATAAAATGAAATTATTCCTAATAATATTCTGCCATAGTTTATAAAATATAGGTAGATGTCCCTAGAAGACCAGCTATTTTCTGGGAAATAGAAGGGGAGTAGCATTGGGGAAAGGGAAATGGGTTTCTGGAAGGAGTGGAGGGAGGGGAAACTGCAGTTGGGATATATTGTACTAGAGAAGAATAAATAAGTAAATAAATTTTAAAAATAAATAAAGGAGTGGATGAAATAGATAAGTAAATAAATAAATAAAAATAATAAAAAACATGAAAAATTTTAAATGCATAAATAAATACTTAGATAATATTAGCTGCCTGTCATGGTTAGTCATTTGTCATCTTGATACAAGCTAGAGTCATTGAGAAAAGGGAAGCTGAACTGAGAAAATCCTGAAATTAGCCTGTGGTCAATTTTGTTGTCTCTCACTATTGAAGGAAAGGCATTAAATATCATATAAGCAGATTCAGTATTGGATTAGAATCCAAAGTATCAGTACAAATGCAGAGACTGGATTATTTCTACAAATAAATACAGAAGTAAATATCAATAAGAATATGCCAGTGGGTTGATATTCACACATGTATTTTCTATTTGCACAGAGAAAAGACCTAGGAATACAATTCCCTAGAAACACGTACAACCACGTAGAATTTTGACCTTTGTTTTGTGATGGTGGTTCCCATTAAAAGAACTTTTGAGGTGTCATTGAAATTAGGGTTTTGCGATAAGAATATAAAAGGTACCTAGGACATAATGAAGTAACATTGTGCCAGAAAACAGCCAAGCATGCTAAAACTGAGAAATGTCAATAGTTTCAGGCAACAAACTGGCAGAGTCCAAGTAGCTATGCTTGGAAAACTGGAGTAATAAATAACTATCATCCACAAAATATGTATTCTGTATGCAGTATATAATATTTATGCTATTCAGAGAACTGGTAATATAAAAGAACAATTGAATAAATACATGGGTATTAGTAAGCAGTTCTTTACAGAAATGTCCAGTTAAAAAATGTAGGAAGATCAATGAATTTGAATAATGGTATAGGAGAGCTTCAGATGATTAATGTCAAAATACGTCTCCCAAAGACATTGAATATAACTAGAAACAAGAGATACTGGCATCATCTATGATACTGAATCCTAAAAAGGGTCTGTCACTTCTGGGGTAATAGTGTCCAAAACTGCACAATTTTCATCTGTTCAACACAAAATCTATTTGGGGATTGTCAACACTTAAGGAAATTTGGTCGATGTAAATGTGAGTTCATTACCTTTTCTGTTGTTGTTGTTCAATGAGTTCAATTTTTTTAATTAAAAAAGTTTTAAAGTAGAAAATATTAAGTGTTTTCTTATAATCACCTATTTTATTATAATCACTTGAGCAATGATTTATCCTCATTTATATGAGTCCTCTTTTCCACCTTCTAAAGAACTTCTTGAAGCATCATTTGAAGCTAAAAAAAAAATTCCCCTGCTTATAATGTAATGTATCTGAGTAAATTAACACTTTATGGAGCTCTTGCCATAATTTAATTCTAGAATATTTCTGCCACTTGAGAAAGACATTTATGGCTATTTATATTAATTTCCTACCCTTGCCTCAGGCATCCGCTACTCTGTTTTGTTATAAACTGATCATTTTGGCATATTTCATAAACGAAGAATCATGTGACGTACAACAAGCTTATTTCTAGAATTTGGCTGTTACAAATAGTTTTACCGTGAACATTTCATACATGTGTTTTCAAGGACATAAATTTCAGTTCTCCTGTAGAGGTTCCTTAGGAGACAACTTCTGAGTCAAGTAGAGTAAACTCATTTTTAACTTTGTGAGAAACAGCCAGGCCATTTTATACAGCGGGCAGTCCACATCACATCCCCATTAGCAGTGTATACAGGGGTGCTTCAGTTTCTCCATATCTAATATGCCTGTTACTCGTGTCATTTTAACTCTTTCCAACATTTATTTATTTACTTGTTTTGTGTATGTGGGGGGCAACATTGCCACGGTATATGTGTGGAGGTCAGAGGACAGCTTGAGGGGGCGTTGGCTTCACTTTCGACCATGTAAATCCTGGGACTTGAACTCAAGTTGTCATACTTGCCGGCTGGCACCTTTACTCACCGGGCTGTCTTGCTTGTCTCTCTATCCTAGGTTTAATCATACTAATTCCAGTGACTCTGGAAGAATAAAATCTGTATTTTGTTCATTGAAACATAGATAAATACACAAACCATGAATATAAAACAGAAGTACGGGAGCCTACCTATCATTGGTGTGGGTCTCTCGTGAAGTAGGGATCACTGCTTTTCCGATCTTCTCTAAGCAAAGATTTTGTAGTTTTTTGGATGAATTATTAGATATGAAGAATTTAAAGTTCTATAATATTTGCCTCAATCAGCCCTAAAAATTGAAAAGCTACGTTGAATAATCACTGACAATATCCATATTTGAATATGGATAATCATGGCAATGATTATGGCAATCACCCATCTGTGTCTTTCAGCAGATAAGTGGTCAACTGGGGACTTCAAATTGAAGCTCTTATCTCTACTGTCTATCTCCAAACTATCTGGGATAAACTGGTTAAGGCGGAAAACTCTCACTGTGCTCCTCCTGAGGAAACATGACACCAACACAGATTTATCCATCCACCCAAGGCAAAGCATTATGAGTATTCATGTTTCCCATTAGGTTTCAGGAATTCCTAAATCAGTATGAAGGGACATATGCATAAGCAGATGCCTGAGAAATTAAACTTTAACATTAACCCTGCAGAATAAATTTGGAAAGGTGAATGTTATCAATTTTTGTTAGGGTTTGAGTAGTGAATGCTGTGATTACATCAGAGAGAGGTTACAGCAGAGAAGATGAGCAAAGTAGCACATCTGGATGGTGGACAGCAGAAGATAACTCTCTTGTCACAGTGGAAAGACACATCAGTACTCTCGAATGTCACAAAACAATACACCAACAGTAAAGTGTCACAGGCAACGCATTTTTAGAAGTCTGAGACGTACAATGCATAATCTTTAAATACTAGGAAGTAAGCATTAAATAATAGAAAATAAGAGATGGTACATAGGATTCCACTCCAGTACAAAATGTGTAGGTAAGAGTGGGAGATTTTCACATAATACAAAATCTAATATACAGTTGGAAAATGTCAAAGAGGCCTCTGAAATTTCAGTTACCAACTATTAGAAAGGAATGCTAAGAAAGAAAGACATGGAAAAACAACTCCCAAAAGTGTAAGAAAAAAGTATTATGGGGAGAACATGAACTGTACACAAATTGTTTGTGTAATTATACAGTCTACTCTAGCAGGCTTCATTGTTATGCTCTTGAGGGTTGTGGGTAGCTAAAATTCCAAAGAACTCCCTCTGAGTAAGAAGTCAGTGGGAGGATGTGTTCCTGGCTGATGTAATAGTCCTCTGATTGTAGGCAAGTCCAGAGATGGATGTAATTCCCAGATGGCAAATAGCGACTGAGTATTTGGCTGGATGAGAATAAAGCACAGCTGAGGAAAGCAAGAGGCAGGAGCAACACCATTCTGGAGTATATGTCAAAATCACCTCTTCATTGTAGCAAGATGATGTAAACTCTGTGTTTACATAAACATTACTGTAGGGATTGCATTACCACAGACAATCCTTAGAATTCATTATGTACCCTACAACATGCCCCTCATGCCTTCGAACTTTATTTTACAAGAGCAGGTGATGTGAAAGCACAAGTATAGGAGGAAGTCGAATTGAACTTGTTCATCTTTTTAACTTAGGAGGCAAAGCCAAGATGGGATGCGCCAAACAATAAAGACATTTGAAGAAAGAGGGCAGCTATTTGCTCTACTACCGTCAGCTTTATTGAACGAGAAAAGAGAAGATGGCTGTGAAGACGGAGTACCTCAACCAGACTATGGTGAGCCACTTCCTCCTGGAGGGTCTGATGTACACAGCTGAGCACCCTGGCCTCTTCTTCCTCCTCTTTCTCCTCATCTACAGCATCACTGTGGCTGGCAATCTCCTCATTCTCCTTACTGTGGGCTCCGATCCTCATCTCCGCTCTCCCATGTACCACTTCCTGGGCCACCTCTCCTTTCTGGACACATGTCTGTCTACAGTGACAGTGCCCAAGATCATGGCAGGCCTGCTAACTTTGGATGGGAAGATGATCTCGTTCCAGGGATGTGCTGTACAGCTTTATTGCTTCCACTTCCTGGCCAGCACTGAGTGTTTTCTATACACAGTCATGGCCTATGACCGTTACCTGGCTATCTGTCAGCCCCTGCACTATCCCGTAGCCATGAGCAGGCGGATGTGTGCAGGGCTGGCTGGGAGCACTTGGGCTGTAGGTGCTACGCACTCTGCAATTCACACTTCCCTAACCTTCTGCCTGCTGTACTGTGGGCCTCACCATATTGCCTACTTCTTCTGTGACATCCCTCCAGTCCTGAAGCTTGCCTGTGCAGACACCACCATTAATGAGCTTGTCATGCTTGCAAACATTGGCGTGGTGGCTGCCGGCTGCCTCATCCTCATTATCATCTCCTATGTCTTTATCGTGGCTGCAGTGCTTCGTATTCGCACAGCCGATGGTCGGCAGCGAGCCTTCTCTACCTGTACAGCGCATCTCACGGTGGTGTTCTTGTACTACATGCCCCCGGTCTGCATCTACCTGCAGCCAAGCTCCACTGGTGCAGGGGCAGGAGCCCCTGCCGTCTTCTACACAATAGTCACTCCAATGCTCAATCCTTTCATTTACACACTGAGGAACAAGGAGGTGAAGAGGGCTCTGAGGAGGTTGGTGTGTAGAGGCTCCTAAGTCTCCCGCAGGCAGCCCAGCCCCCTAACCTGAGCCAGCAGCTCTCTTCTTGCCTCCCAAGGAGACAACCACTCAAGTCCTATTTTAAGGAGGAAAACGCTGAGTATAGACTCAGCCACGTGTCCCTCTCTCTGGTCTGCCTCAGTGTTTCCATAACAAACCCTCTATCAATAAAATGCAGACTAGGGAGATGACTTTTTAGGGTATTTCCAACACTTGAGAGTTCAGGGGTATGTAAATATTGTTCAAATTCTTGTTTATTTTAGCAGTTTTGTAAAGTAATTTTATTGACTGTGTATCTATTAAGAATTCTTAAAACAAAAATACAAGGCACAAACTATTGTCATTTACCTTCTAGTTTAAGAGAAGAAATCAAATTTTATCATTATTAAAATAAAACTCTGATGAGAAATGTGGCTTGCCTAACATTACTTACAGCAATATTGTCTCATCTTATTCCATTCTGGGTAGTGATACCTAAGACGGTACTCACATGTCAAAAAAACAGACACAGGATTTGAACTCACCCAGATTTCAAACTCTGATTTCACTAGTCAATAGATAAAAAACTTTGTACCAATCTTATACCTGTAGCTTTGGTTTCAAGAAAAAAGTGAAAAATAATTACTTTATAGGATTTATGGGGTCTAAAGGAGATAGTTGCAAGGTTTTGTTATTTTATGGGTGAAGTATTTGTAGAACAAACACAAAAATACTTTTCTAGTTAATGAGGTGACAGGTGCATCAATATTCTGTTTAAAGTCATTTTCCATATGGTGAGTGAGTTATTGTGTATTCCACTGTAAGTGACTGATCCTGGCCTTTAGATCAAAAGTGCCTGGACTTCTAAGCAAAACTCACTATCCACTTTAGTTGTTCTATAGGAATGCCTCAGCAGAACAAACCATTCTTTATAATGCTGTTTTATAGCAAATTAAAATAAGTTCTGAAATGACCAGTTAATAAATTACAATAAGTAATTACAATACAATTATAATTACAATAAATAATTATTATTTAACACAATTAATTGCATTACAATACAATAATAAAATGGGGGAAATTTGTTCAAACAGATGAAGGCCTTGTAAATTTGAGGATGCTTTATAGGTTTATTTCTGAAGGAGAATAACTGAAAATGTGTTAGAATAAAAATAATAACTATGATAAACAATCTTGATTATCAACTTGACTAGATCTGGCATTATCTGAAAGGCAGGCTAGCAGCCACTCCTTTGAGGGTTTTCCTGATCAGTTTATATGAAGTAAAAAGGTCCACCCTAACCGTGAGCAGTACCTTCTCATGGCAGCCCAAACAAAAGGACAGAGACAAGAGTGAAAGTGTTTTTTTTTTTTTTTTCTTTTTGCCCACTTGCCTTCCCTCTTGTTAGAAAGCTTATCTACTCTGTTGCTGCAAAAACTACACTCCTACACTGATTTAGAACTAGACTCTTCAGGCTTCCAATGTAGACTGAAGATCAGCAACTCTTTAAGAATCTTCTAGGCCTACAGAGATAGATTTGGACTGCTGAGACCTCCAGCTAGCTCGTGGATTGAGCATCTACAGAATTCCTCACCTTTCCAGTGGGAGTCAGCCATTGCTGGACTACAGAAAATGAACCATGCAAGCTAACCTAATGAAATCTATTTTAATATTTATTCAGTCTACCTGTTCTCTTCTTCCAGAGAACCCTGACTAATACAGTAACTAAAATCCACTATCAAATATATTTCCTCAAGGTAGTGTGATGGTTGTGTTACCTGTATTACTGCCCATCACAAGTATATTTCAAGTGACATTTTTTCATGTTTCTATCTTCAGATGGGTAACTATGACCTACAAAGGCAAAGAAACTTTCTCAAGACCATGCTTGAGGCCCAGGTACCCATGCCCTGTGGGCATGAGCAGTGGGGCCCAACTTTGACCTTCATAGTGCTTGGTCTCAGGTTAGTATAGGCCAGGTGAATGTCCATCATCAGAGCAACCTGCTTCCTACAAGATCTGGGGTGATGCCCATGATCCATGCTCCTGCCACAGTAGGTAGACTTAATTTTCTTTTCTTTTCTTCTCTTCTCTCCTCTCCTCTCCTCTCCTCTTCCCTTCCCTTCCCTTCCCTTCTCTCTCTCTCTCTCTCTTTCTCTCTCTCTCTCTTTTGAGACCACAGGAGTTGGAGGGAGGAACAGGGAGGAATGGAAAGAGGGTACTATTGAGATACAGTGTATAAAACTCAAATTATTAATAAAATATTATAAAAATTAAAATAAAATTTTAATTTAAAAAGAGACTAAAATATGCAATTCATGGAACAATATGTAGTTTTTAAAGTACTGTTTTGAAAAGAAAGCAAATAAAATCATTTAATTTAAATTTAAACCATTCATAAAACATACTAACTGAATATTTTCACTCTGTTTTTGTTTCAAACAACAAATTATGTGGCCATCATATACACAAAGAAAATCATTAGTTGATATTTTGTATATGAGAAGCCTCAGGTTCACAAGGCAGTTAGGACTTGCTTAACATCGCATAAACAGCAGAGGCTGGAGCAATGTTCCAGGCTCTTCAAATTCTATATTCGAGTGCATGCTGATCATCTGGAATGGTAAACACCTCTATCCAGTGAGCAATGTCTCCAGAATCCTTCCACCAGTTCAGTCATCATCTATGTTTTCATTAAATTGATTCTGTTCCTGCACTGTTGTTGGGATCCATGTTACCCAGACCATGGAAGCTTCAGCTTGACAAGGTTCCTGGGCATCCGCTGTCGGGGAATTGGAATCCCTTAACTGCTTTGCCCCTTTCTTATCTTTACTGTATGGTGACATATGTTTCTCATCAATAATAAGGTCTGCATAGCCCAATAGTAATATCTGAATTAATCCCTGAGATGGCCACTGTGGGCTGGAATGAAACACAGCCATGCTATTCAGAAGTATATTGTAATCACATCTGGACTTCCAAGTCCTGGAATGTGAGAGTGACCCAGGTTTATTGCAAGTGCATCATAAAGCTATTCCTGGAGTAAATGCTGATCTTCCCAGGAAGAGATAAGCCTAAATAGATAGAAGCCAGAGAACTTAGTTAGAAAGTTAGTGCTCCTGGAAAAACAAGCAGACAGTTAACCCTTCACTAACAAAAAATATAGCAAACCTGCACCAACTTAAAAGTAAACATTCCCAGGACTTAAAGAGAGAAATAGCCAGGTCACCAGATAAGACTAGAAATTTAGAGCTTTTGACCCAGAAGAATAATATACATACCAAAGAACTAAAAAACCATAAAATCCTTCCTTGGCGCCTTCATGGCACCCTGAACTATCTGTGCAAGGCAAATGGCAATATAATTCAATCAGCAGTGACATCCCTACCATCCACTAATTAATCATTGTATCATTTACTCTTTGGTGATAACTGAGAAACTTTGAAGCCTGCAGCTGTAAGGAGGAAAGATACTTTCGCATTGGTTCCTGTTTTGAGATATGCCTGACATCTGCATCCCTTAGAGAAGCATTCCTACAGTCTGCTACTTAAGCCACAGAAAAGCATCAGATGAAGACAACGGACATAGAGACAGAGACAGAAAGACAGGAGAGACGAGAGGAATGAACTAACTGAGGAGAATAGATTGCAAGGCCTAGAGAGTTGGATTGCTAGCTTAGAGAAACTTTGTTTTATTCCCTTAATGTGCACATTGTTATTTTCTTTGATTTTATTCTTTGTTTTTCTTTATCTTTCTTATTTACTATTAAAGAGGCGCTCTTGCATGTCATAATCACCATAAGACGTATTCTATGATTAAAGAGCATTAAGCTTGCCAACTAAGGGTCCCATAGAAGAGTGAGGTACTGCACTCGCTTGTCATAGTTTATGTTGTTTATCCTCCTTCGTGGAAGCTGAGGAACCCATCACGGGAACTAGAGCTGGACTCAGACCCCCGCACACTATAATTATCATCACACCCTTTTTCCAATCTCCTTCCCCAGCTACAACACACCCTTTCTCCCTACAAGTTCAGTTCTCGCATTCATCAATTTTTTGTTATAGTTTGGTTTGGATTGCTTCTCTTCTTTGACATTTTTAATATGTTTTATTTACTACCATATACTTTTGTACATAAAATTGATACAAAATAGTAGTATTTAAGTTGATATATTTTTACATAAAGTTTTGTCTCCAAAAGATTTTGCAACCTAAACTTGCACTTTTTTATATTATTTTTAAATTTTTTTAAATGTTTTATTTACTTATTTTCTTAAATCAAGTCTACTCCCGATACTCTCCACTCAGATTCTTTCTCCATGTTCCCACCATTAAGCTTCCGTATTTCATGTGTACTATTTTCCCTCATTGAATCCACTCAGCACAGCCAGTATGTACATACACTGCAAGGTCATCTACTGAAATATGTATAGTCTCTCATGGGCCAAATCCTTGATAAAAACTGAGTCTCTCCCCCCAGTAACCATCAATTGCCAATAACTCCTCAGCTAGTGTGAGCCTCATGCTTCCTTCCATTGTCCATGCTGGGATTCTTTTCTGTCTTGATATTGTACAAGTTTTATTCATGTTGACATGACCACTATCAGTTCATATGTGAACAGCCTTGCTGTATCTTGAAAACACTGGATGACTCTACTCATTCACCACCTGTAGCTTTTAAGATCTCTCCACTTTCTATTCCATGATGATCCCTGTGACTTCAAAGGAGAGAATATGATGTAACTGGTAACTGGTCCATTTAGAGCTGAGTACTTCTGCAGTTTCTGATTGTCTATATACTGGCCAATTGTAAGTTTCTGTGTTAATCACTACTGCTAAAAGAAACCTTTTAAAAAAAAGGGTTGAAGAATGGACTAATATATAGATACAATGATAACTCATTAAAATCAGTTTAATACTGTGTACATTTGGCAGAATTATAGTCTCCTATATTGTCAGAAATATTGTCTCCTCTAGGGAATATGACCAGCCAGCCACAGGTTCTTGCCTCTGATAACAGTATCAGATAGAACGTCCATATTGTGGAAGAGGCCCTAGATTAAATCAGGATGTAATTGATTACTCCTACAATATCATGACACTATTGTGCCAGTTGGTATATCCCATGAGACTAGTCATGACTATAGCTCATAGTTTATAGTTGGATAGTACTGATGACTAATTTTCTCCTCCAGTATTTTGTGTAGATCCTTCCAGCATCATAAAAGCTTCCATCTCAGTACTAGCTTGCTTTCTCCATGTTCAATGCCTTAAGTGTGTGGTACATCCAGCAATAGGATCCATCATCATGTTCTAGACAGTAGTCAAGAGCAATGGCACTAGGATAAAATATTTGATGTTCTACAGTATCCCACATACCAACAGCTCTAAAAGAAGAAGTCCACTCCAGCACTGTGCTATTTCATAGCCTATAATGAGTAGTGGGAATATTATTCCCCATTTTAGGGTTATTTAAACACTTTTTACATATGTGTATGACATACTTTTATGAAGCTTCTCAAGTAGAACATTCTCAAGGGTCTTCAGTGTTATTTATTCCTCTCCACAATTCAACTTTTATCCTACCCTTCTATCACCCACCACATCAAGTCCTTCCTATTCCATTATTCTGCTTTCCCTCTTTATAACTCCTGTACTCCAAAATACTTTTAAGCTGTTGTATATGTGATTATTACCCTAATCCCTTTCTCAATATGTTTGTTGTTGGAATATAGAAAGGCTACTTAATTTGTGTCCTGCTATTTTGCTGAATGTGTTTCAAAGTTGTGTTTTCTGATTGGATCTTTAGTCTTCAAAGTCTGTTGTGTGTAAAATTATATCATCTACAAATAAAAATATTTTGATTTCTTATTTTTCTATTTGTATCCCCTTGATCACCTGCATTTGTCATATTGCTGTAGCTAACTCTCTAGCTAGCACTGATCCTGATTCTAGTAGAAACTCTACGAGATTTTTCCAGTGTTCTTCTATACTATGCATGCAGTGTGTGTGTGAGTGTGAGTGTGTCCCATGGTATACATGCGGAGGTCAAAGACAGAGACAAACAGAAGTTCTGGTCCTCTTTCCATCTTTTTAAAGACAGAGTCTCTATATCTTTGTTAGTTATTGCTGCCATGGCACTGGCCAGGGAGCATCCGGGATTCTCTTGTCTCTACCTTACATTTCATCATAGAAGCACTGAGACTATAAAAAGCTTTCTACAATGCCCACTTTCACATGAATTTAGGGGATTCGAACTCAGGTCCTCACACTTTTCCCACAATCCTTTTATCTATGGAACCATCTCCCCAACCCTTGTTTTCTCTCCTTAAAAGAACACCAGTCAGTGTACATCTGAACCAAGGCTAAAGACCTTATGTTATCTTATCACCTTCCTAGAAGCCTGTCTCTGAGTACACTCCTATGATGAGAAACTTTTGCAACCCCAATCCTAGAGAAGACTCCTGATTCTGGACACTCTGTATCTGGTCTATTCAGTCACTATAAGAAAACTAATTAAACTAATGGTAAAAAGGCATGGAGATAGGTTAACTAGAATGGGTATTTTGGAAAATGAAAACTAGGTATTTCAACCTATCTTTGGGATAGTGACATGAACTTTAGGTTTAACTAAAGGAAGAAATTGAGCAAAGGCGAATTTGTGTTATTATTCAATGCTGGTCCAACTGTGAACTTACCAATCATGATCCTAGTTCTGACTCTAAAAGATAGCCCTGGATAATTTCTTACCACTTTCTGAGACAATGTAATTCACATGATCACCTCTACTTAGAAGTGACCTCATTATGGGTGATGTGTCTGCTAATCCTGGGATCCATTGTGACTGCAGGTTAAGAACAATGACTAGAGAGATGTTTTGGAAAGTCTGGAATGGAACACTGTAGAAGTTGTAGAAGTTGACAGAAAGATGCCTTAATTCCTGTTTTCTCTGGGCCTTCAGCCTTGAAGGGAGATAACAGAGGTAAGATAACATGCAGAGGTAAGCAGGAAGTTGACACAAAGAGGAGACGGAGACGAAGGCAGACATCCTGTGCTTTTACCCTTTTTTATTATTACTTTGTGAGCCCAAGTGAGGAATTGGTGCTTTTCAGAAAAAAAAAAAAAAACTTCCTGAGTACTTGTCAAATGTGGGATCGCAAGGTTTTCCTGTGTGCACTTTCATGAAAATAATTCGTATTAAATAAACACTTAATATGAAAACACTAATACTGAGAGAACCTGTAGACCCCTGACTCCAGACCAGAAAGCATGGGTCCAAATCCACTGGTCTCTCCAAATGTAGACACTTGTACAGAGAAAGCAAAAACACAGGATAAAGATATTTCCACCTGTCTTGTGTTTATACTTTAGTTGGCACATCTCTCACTCATGTGTTCTCAGGCACGCAGAATCAACACAGGAAATACCACCCCTCCTCTGGACCATGGCAATTCCATGTTACTTAGAGAGTGTTGCTTCATAGATTTAACTGCAAGCTGTTTCTGAAATTTCTATGACTGATTATAAATAAACACAGACAGGGTTTCCAAACAGTGGAAGAAGGTGTAATTCTGGCTATTTAGGCGGCTGATACAGTAGGATTGCTTAAATTCAGTAGTTCAAGGCCACACTGAGTAATAGATGACCCTGAACCAAAAATTAAAAGCAGAGAAGAGCTAAAGTCCTCTATGTGACTCGTACCACCTGGATTTTTACTGTGTTTTAATATCATCAGAGCCTGGGAATGAAGCTCAGTGGTAGGGCATTGTCTAGCATTTGAAAATCTTTGAGCTCAATCTCTAGCACTGTCATAAATAAATGAAAATAAACATGCTACTTTTCCCCTACAAATATCAAATATATGAACCCTATTTTTGATTTTTTTTCTCCACACTACCTACTTCTTCTCTGCTCAGCTCTCTTCTACTATATCAGAGTCACAATCAACTATTTCCCATGCTTCATAAACATCAAAATTGTTTCTGTATCTGAGAATATGCCAAGCTCTTCAATATTCCTGGAAGGCTCTGCTGACTGCCTGTCAGTAAATTCAGATTGCACATCCCATCCTCAGAACATCCTGTCCTGACCGCCCAACCCAAAGTAAACACATAGTAAGTCTCCCTGTCATCTCTGTTATGGAAGAGTCTCCAAAGCACTGCTCTAGTATATTCATACATATCTTTGTTTAATTATTCATCATCTACTGGATTTTCCTTCTCATCTGGACCTGATATCCACCTTATTGTAGCCACTTGGACTTTGGAGACCACAGATAATTGGTGCCATTTTCACCATCATATTTTTAATTTTTAAAAATCAGCTTAGTGCAGGATGAATACTCAGTTTGTATTTCTTTATTAATAAATATGTCATTTCCACCATTTAAAATTCTGAAACAAAAGGAAGAATAAAACTTAATAATAAAGGGTAAATGGTAAATGCAGGATATTAATGAATTAGAGGGCCTATGATTCCTCTGCAACTAAATGATACACATTTGTAGTTCAGCTTCTTCCCACTGAAGATCTATCTCATGATCACACTCATGTTCACATCCTCACATCCAAGACGTAAAGTCCTAGGTAGCTTTCGTTTATCCTGGCTGCTGTGGACATTATCTGGGTTCCTGCCCTTAGTAACTAGAATCAGAGGAAAATACTTTGCCTTCCTTGTGAATAAAGAAAGAAGAGATCAGCAACCAAAGTGAGAAGAGCATCTCACATGCTTCTGCCCTTTTCAAAACCAGAAAATCCCCTCAAACAAAATCTTCTCCAGTACATAATGGATATTTATTCAATAAATATGTAAATGTAAATGGTTGGCTGACCATCAGTTATCTCCATGACATTTACACAGGAATTCTAGAAGAGTTCAACTCCAAAATTAGACTATCTTGCCTTTTCTGGATTTATTATCAATCTTTTTTTTTCTCCTTAAAAAAATCTTATAATTTCTTTAAACAACCTATAAAATGAAACTTTTCTCTTCTCTCTCTCTTATTTACTTACCCTTTCTATAATTAATAAACTATTTCTGGAATCAATTTAATTTTTTCTGTTATTTAGTCATTGCATTTTATTGCAAGAATGGATTATTTTCTCCATACCTTTATACATCATGTATGAACCCATGCTAGGATTTATCATGTATCACAAGTCAATACATCTATTTAAGCAAACACTTTTTCTTCAAAGTCTTACTCAGTGCAGCTTTAACATCTTTGTTCCTCAGACTATAGATGAAGGGATTCACCATAGGAACCACAACAGTATAAAACACTGTGGATATTTTATCTTGATCCACTGACCCAGCAGGCGAGGACTTAAAGTATATGAATGATGATGACCCAAAGAACAGAGAAACAGCAATCATGTGAGAGCTGCAGGTGCTGAGAGCCTTGGACCTACCCTTTGTAGAATGGATGCAGAGAACATTGGAGAGGATCAAGGTGTAAGAAATAAAAATGGTGAGACTGGGAACTACCACACTGACACCCACCACAACGAAAACCACCAGCTCATTGATGGAGGTGCTTGTGCAGGAGAGCTCCAGGAGAGGGGGTATGTCACACATGTAGTGATTGATGATATTTCTATTACAGAAGATGAGTCTCAGCATGCAAATAGTGTGGGCCATTGCACCCACAAACCCCATTGTATACCCAGCCACCATCAACACAAAGCAGACCTGATAGGACATTGTAACCTTATAAAGCAAGGGCTGACAGATGGCCACATATCTGTCATAGGCCATTGCTGTCAAAATACTACATTCATCAATAACAAAAAAGGCAAAGAAAAAGAGCTGAGTCATGCATTCAGCATGAGAGATGAAGTTCTGTTTCACAAAACTCACCAGCATTTTGGGGGTTATGACAGAGGAGTAGCAGAGATCTGTGAAGGAGAGGTTGAAGAGAAAGTAATACATGGGGGTGTGAAGGTGAGGATTCAAAACAATCAGAACAACCAAGCCCAGGTTCCCCACCATGGAGATCACATAAATTCCCAAGAAGAGGAAGAAGAGAGGCAGCTGGAGTTCTGGTTGCTGTGTCAAGCCCAGCAGGATAAACTCCTTCACGGAAGAGTCATTTTCTGAGGCCATCCCTCGGGTCATAGCTGTGAGGATGAGGAAAAAAATAGGGACATAAATATAATATCCAAGATTTCACAAGTAAATCCATATTATGAGATTGAGGCCCAGAATGGAGAGACAAACTCTAGCCTTATATTTTCAGCCCTTCTGTTTGTCTAAATTTTATATAATTGAAAGAATGTTTAAGCATGTATATGAAAACATGAAAGAAAATTTTATTTAGAGTGCTAATTTCTGCTCCATTTCTGCCTTGACAATGTATTTCCCTCTTCAACTCAGTTGAGGTCTCAGAAGAAAGTTGATGAAGCCCATGAAAGGCCCTCTGACTCCCTGAGATTTCTAATAGCAGAGTACCTTACACACAGTTGAACACTCACCATTTTACATACCCACCAGGAAGGGAAAGGTTAATTCTTCTCCCCTATTGTTCTGCAGGGCAAATAGCTTTAACTAATTTTAAGTGATAACCACACAAAGGGGAAAGACTAATTTGTTGAATTGTTGTTTTTCCGACTTCAGCCCTCACTCCTCCAAGCTCTGAGAAACTATGAGCTGCAGGTTGTGATTTCTGTGATGGCTTTACCCAGCGTGTCCTCTCTAACCCTAAGTTACTTAATAGCATCTTCTAATACCAAAAGAGCCACCTGCTGATATAACCCAAGAGGTTTAATGAAGTGGAAAATCCTTGGGACCTGATTAAAAGTTAGAAGACCAATGCTTCCCTGGGGTTTTCCCTGACGATCAGGCTTGGAAATTAAGTAAAATTCGGTATCCTGCATATACAGTTCAATAATGACAATGGTTTACTAGAACGGCAAGATTTTATGTGTAGTTTGGGCACATCCCAAGTCATAAAAATCAAGATTACCTTTTCTTTATCTTCAGTATCTTCTCTTATAAAATCTCTTCAGTACTATAAAATATTATAAATTTATTGTCATTAGTTTTGTTCATTCCTGACTCCTTTTTTACTCAAGCCCACACTATGTTCTAATGTAGGGAAATCAGTGAAAATTTAAGCTTTGTATTACTCTATACTATAAAAATGAAGAAAAGGAAAAACATGTTTAGCAAAACGAATTTTGTTTGTTTCCCAAAAGGCAATTTTCTAACTTTTTTTGAGATGAAAATATAATTACATTTCTCGCTTCCCTTTCCTCCCTCCAAGCCCTCCATATACCCTTCCCCACACTCTTTCAAGTTCATGACTTCTTTTTTCACTAATTATTAATGCATACATAGATGTGCATACATATATACTCCTAAATATAACCTGCTGAGTCTATATAATGTCATTTATTTGTGTGTTTTCAGTGCTGACTAACCTGCAACAAATGCCCAGGAAAATTTACAAGTATATTTTTTTAATGTGCAGCTATGATTATAAACAATAAATTGTGGTTTTAAAAATAAATTAAAATGTTAATTTTATACAGATGAGTACTACTAAACTTTATTTTAAAACAGATGATTAATGTTTAATCAAATCACCGAACATTTCCATAACCACAACGGTACCTTACATTGCATTCAGTAGCAATACCTTTGTTGCTTCTGTCTCTAGTACTTGCTTACCACTGGTAACCACTAATGTGATCTCCATTTCCATATACTATCATTCAGAAGAGTTACATAAATGGAAGCTGCAAGATATAAGTTACTCTATGAATGTGCTCTCTTAGGATTGCTTAACCTTTCTACTTTGCTCTGTTTGTTTTCCTTAGGGGAATGTCCTGAAGTTGTCAGGGTTATAGCTCTTCTCCCAAGCCAAAATAGTCACTTCTATGGCTATAATCTGTGCCATCTAGATATGCATGTATGTGTTGGCTTCGCATGGCCATATATATGATTGTAAGAGGGCATGGAAATGAAACATAAATCACAAGGATGCCTATTTGTAGTTTGGGGAAAGCATAGTAAATAGAGGTTCATGGGTGAGGCCCTTATGGTGTCCATGAACCAGTGAGCAAGATTGTGTCACCCTGTTGAGTTCCACACCCTGGTTTCTGTGAGCCTCTGCTTTCTCTGCTTGTTCCTAGCTACTACAGCATAACGTTCCTATTGATCTCCTTAGTGTTCTGGTTGGAGTGAAATCAAAGTGTTCCTCCTGGGAAGCATCCTAGAAGGTTAGACGAGCAATAAGCTCCATTTGCTGAGACTTGCTCTCATGGGGAAAAGCGGTAAACCAAGCACTGAGGAAGGTGTGACACTGATGAAATGAACATCTCTCTTCCCTATGCCCACTCTTGTATGTTTTAGTCCAGAATTCCCACAAAATGATTCATGTCTACAAGTTTTCTAGAACCAGTCACTCTAAGAATGAGAATTTTTCTCTCTGGTATCATTGTCTTTTCTTTTCAATTTTACAGCCACCTAAATTATCAATACAGTCATGCCAGCATTTAGCATAATCTCTGATTTGTGTTTTAGATGTTATTGATTGTGGGATTGGTGTGGCACACATATATCTGTGCATTCCTCTGATTTAAATAAACAACAAAGATAAATTTGACCGCCAAAGGGGAAGAGATAAGCAGATAATCTACAGCAGAGCGAACAGCCGATAAACAATCCTGCTTAGTAGAATATTCAGATTCCAGAAAAGATAAAATTTTATCCCATAAGAACATTCCTTCTCAGTTTGAATGTAGGTATGATCAAATACAATGTTGTGCAATCTTTCTGGGCCATTTCTTGTTTCTTGGTGTGTGTTAGTTACTTTTCTCAATTACGTGCACAACTCCCTGACAAGAAGTATCTCAGTAGAGAAGGGTTTATTTAAGTTTATAGTTTTGCTGAGCAGTGGTGGCTCATGCACTCTGGAAGATGAGGCAGGCAGATCTCTGTGAGTTTGGGGCCAGCCTGGTCTACAGAATGAGTTCCAGGACAATAAGGGTAACAACAAAGAAACTCTGTGCCCCCCAAAAAAGCTTACAGTTTGAAGGGACATAGTCCATCATGGTTGAGAAGTCATGATGGGCTTACAGTTTAAGGGGGCATAGTCTGTCATGGTTGAGAAGTCATGGTGGCAGGAAGCAGAGTGATGATTGCTCTTATTCAGTTTACTTGTCCTTTTAATGGAATCTAAACCTATAACCCATGGAATGGTTATGTTTCATTTAGGGCGGGTCTTCTTACCTCGGCTATCCTAATCTAAAACATCTCTCATAGACATGTCCAGTCCATGTCTCTGGTAATTCTAGATTATGTCAAATTGCTAATCAATATTAGCCATCACAGTCTGCTTCTATGAAAGAAGTCTGAAGTGTCAACACTAAGCCACAGTCTGGCTAAAGTGTTTAGATTGTCCACAGAAGTCCATGCTAGTTGAGAGTTCTATCAGGTGGGGTTTGGTAAAGGAAATAACTTCTAGGAATTTTAAGCAAGAAGAATAAAAGGGAATTAACTACATAAAAATTAACAGCTGTGCTTAGGAAATGAATTTCAGACTGAGAATTAATGATTTATCCCACTTCTCTATATAGCTGACCCACCAAGAAAGGAAGAATAGGTGAGGTAGAGCACAGTAGTATTGTTCCTTTAACACACAGGGGATGCTGCCTGGAATTCCTGAAAATCAGAGCAAGACTGGCTCATCATTGACTCCCTTTCCTCACGTTAAAGCCACATAAAGAGCTCTTGTTCTATTCACATTCTATTTTACTTTAGGGTAGGGGTAACTGTTTATATGCTTAGAATGTTTGAAAAAAAATGATTGGCTACAAATAAAAGTCACATGGCATGATTTATGTTTTCTGATCCTAAGGTTCGACAGCTGCCCCTAGTTTCATTCAACTAGGACTTTGCCAGTAGCTTTTTATGCATCTATAGAGGAGATCGTGTAATTTTTTTTACTTGAATATATTAGCATAATATATTAAATTTGTTGAATTGTATGCTAAGTCATTTTTGCATCCCTAGAATGAAGCACACTTGATAAATAAAATATGTGATAGATCTTCTCCTAACTTCTGATTATCTTATCTGATTTTCTATTGGTATGATGTTCATTGAGATTGCATTTTACTTAATGAGCTTTCATTCTACAAATTTCATGTTTTCAGAATTTCTGACTTAAAATAAATCTCTGTTACTTTTAGTATATTTTTAATTAATTCTTTGAGAATTTCATACATATGTACAATGTATTTTGACAATGTTCAGTCTGTTATTTCCCTACTCTTTCAAGATCCATCCAAACATCTCCCAACTTTCAGATGTTGTTGTTTTGTTTTGTTTTTCATAACCCGCCAAGTCCAATTCGTTATGCCCATATATTCATGAGTATGGAGCCATTCACTGGACCATGGTGCACCTACCAGTATTCATACCCCTAAAGAAAATTGACTCTTCTTTCCCTTTACATATGTATATATATATAGCTGGATCTTCTGGTATGTTCTATTTTCAGCTCTTTAAAGAGGCTTCATACTGATTTCCACAGTGAATATACCAGTTTACACTTCCAGAAGCAGTGAATAAGTGTTCCCCTTTCCAAGCATCTTTGCCAGCAAGTGTAGTAATTGTTTTTATTAATCTTGACCATTCTGACTGGGATAAAATAAAATCTCAAGTTATTTATCTCTTCTGCCCTGCACTGTACTGTACTGTTGTTCTTATTTTACTAACCATTTTTGTATTCTCTTTGAATTCCTTTCTGAGTTTAATCATGTTATTTTGAATTTTTGGCTAGAATTTCATCTTTTTCACCCTCATTGGAGTCCATTAATGCAGAATTAGTAATCATTGGAGACATCACCTTGCCTTTTATTTTTATGGTTATATTTCTGAATTTGGGTTTCCACAAACAGAATTAAGCTGTTGGTTAGTGTTTGGGGGTTTTGATTTGTTTTTATCAACCACAGTTTATCAGTGACAACATTCATAATGTCTAACTAGTACTAGCTCGTAGTAGGATTTAGATGTTATTTCTCCCCACTGAATGAAAGATATAGCTAAACAGCTAATCTTTCAATCCCCATCCTCAGGGCACTAATTTCTCTCTCCAGCTTTGCTCTGATAGTATAATACTAAGTGCAGAAGCAACCACAATCAGTGTACATATTCTCTATGAAAATGCAGTAATAACTAGCTTATTTTTGACTCCAATATTTTGGAAGCAAACAAGCAAGGGTAGTTAGTAGTAGGTTATTAGTTATTAAGGATATGAATAGAAAGCAAGCAAGCAGATCAAGACCAGTAGAGTAGTATTGAAGGAACAGAGGAAAATGGAGGGAAAGTAAATAATTTTATTTCCATGTAAATAAATAAATATTATTCTCATGTAACCATGTTGGTGGGGAGTAGCTCCAGCTAAAAGTCAAATTAAATGAGAAAAATGTAGAGAAATATAATCAGATCACTTTAAACAATCCCAGCTCTCAAGAGATGAGGCAGGGAGATCCCCCAACTCCTTTCCAACCTACACTGCTCACAGGACTCCTGTTAGTTAATGTACTCAGTTGTGTGGACTATGGTCATCACACAGAGTTATGCTTCTCTTCATGGGTGTATCCTTCCTGGAGTGCCTATGGCTCACAGGATGTTTGTCATTAACCTCACAAGAGACCACAGTATTCAATTTGTAAACTGGATCATTCAATTCTGTCTCTACTTCCTCTTATTTCCTCCTCCTCTTCCTGCTTTATTATTGGAAGTAGTAGTGGTGGTAATAGTAGTAGTAGTAGTAGTTTCTCCTTTGACATCATGTCTCTGAACTGGCAATGTGAAGGTCCTGTTGTGTGATTATATCTATTCCCAACTGATTCTAATCTCTTGGCCAGTTGAATTTTTCTAGGTCCTTTGCATTATTCTCTTGGTTATCATACATTATTTGTGACATCAATAGTGTTGATTACTTTGGGGCTAGAGAGATGGTACAGCAGTCAAGAGCACTGGTAGCTCTTCCAGAGGTCCTGGGTTTAATTTAGGACCCACATGGCATCTCACAACCCGCTGTATAGTGGTTTGAATGAAAATGCCCCCTATAGGCTCATAGGAGGTGACACTATTAGGAAGTGTGGCCTTGTTGAAGTGGGTGTGGCCTTGTTGGAGAAAGTGTATCACTAGGGATGGGCTCTGAGGTTTCAGAAGCCCAAGCCAGGCCCAATGGTACTCTTTGTCCTGCTGCCTAGAGATGTAGAATTATTAGCTCCTTCTCCAGCACCATGTCTGCCTGCACACTGCCTGCTTCCCACCAGGATGATAATAAACTAAACCTCTGAACCTGTAAGCCAGCCCCAATTAAATGTTTTCCTTTATAAGAGTTGCCATGTTCAAGGTGTCTCTTCACAGCACTAAAACCCTATCAAAGACATTCTGTAACTCCAGTTTCAAGGGATACAATGCCCTCTTTTGGTCTTCATGGACACCAGGCACACAAGTGGATAGACACACATGTAGACAAAACACTAATACACATAAAGTAAAATAAAAACAAAATTAAAAAATAGTATTGACCATTTTTTGTTACAAATGGCCCTTGCTAAGTCTCTTTTCTGAGAGCACCTACTACTAGAGCTAATGACTGTTGTGCTGTTAGTGTCACCTGCCTACTGGCCTTAACTTCACTGCCCTGTGACTACATGCACCCTTGCCACTGTTCTCAAGTCCTCACAATAGCTGGGCAAAGGAAAGCATTCCCCACTTGTATCTCAGATCATTCAGTAGTGATCATGTTCCATAGTAGATCTTTTTATTTTACATCCATATATCAAAGGATCATCCTGTGCTGCTCAACAAAGATGTATCTGTCCTTAATTATGGCATCACACCTCCCCTGAACCATTCACTTTCAAGTTCTATGGAAGAAAAAGTGGTGCCTTTAGGTGACTAAGGCTCACTGCTGTGAAGCAATAATGTGGGTCACAAATCAAAGGAAGTACCTTTATAAAACTAGTATATTGAATGTTTATTCAAATTTGTTTAGATGTGTTAGAAGTGAGAGTTACTCAAGTAATCCTTGAACCAGTAAAAATTAAGTTTCTATAGATACATGACATTATATGTTCGATTACCCTCCACTGTCCTTCCTACAGTCTTCCCAGTGTTTTTAGATGTGTCAGGATATATTATCTCAAGAGTAGAGTCTGTGGGTTTGAAAGCTTGCAAGGATATACAACCTCCCTCCTTGTGATTCTGAGGAAATCTTATTATATCATTAGTACATTGAGCACATCCAGGGCTATGAAAGCCTATGAAGTAAATCAAGGTAGATCAATGGATAGGGAGGTAAACAACAGCCAGTTAATGACCCTCAATTGTTTATATATATAGTTTTAGTGAGAATGGTAAGACCATATTATTATCCTTAAACACATACAAACTATTTTCTTATGTTTTGAGGGATTCTTTATGTATAAAATAGATTGATGGTACAAAGATGGTTCAACAGCAGGTAAAGGTACTTTCCCTCAAACCTGAAGAACAGAGATTGATCCACAGGCCACACACAGAATGAAAAAAGAACCAACTGCTACAAATTGTTCTCTGACCTCCATATACATGCTGGTATGCCTACCTCCCTAACACACACACACACACACACACACACACACACACACACACACACGGGGAGAGAGAGGAGGAAGAAATTGAATTGGGTAGCTTTTATTATTGGGGGTTCTATCTCTTTGAAAATGTCATAAAATGCAATAACACTTTTGTTCCAACTTAATAATATATGGCTCAAATTTAACAGGAGTCTAGGTTATTTATAGAGCACTGAATCCTTAAAGAACATGAAAACAATTCTTTCTATTGTGTTTTTGTCTTATTGTTTGTTGCTATTTGTCTAATTTCTTTATTTGTTTTTATTTTTAAATCAGATATAATGTTGTTTACTTTTTGAGACTGAGTCCTCTATGTAGCCCACATTGGTGCTGAATTCACAGTCCTCGTTGGTCCTCATAAGTTCTGAGATTACAAGCATGCACCATCATTCTGGGCTAGATAGCAAAAATAATTTGGAATTCTAGTAATCACAGATTCCAAAAGAACTATAGACTATACCTAGATCTGGTCAAACATACTCCTCTAATAGATGATTATAACAAATACCATCATTAAAATTATATTTCAATACTAAGACATGTAGACAGTTGATGATAGATGATAGATAGATAGATAGATAGATAGATAGATAGATAGATAGATAGATAGTAGATAGGAATATGGAGAAAGAGATAGAAGCAGGTAGTATTTGACACTGAGTATATGAAACATGCATAGTAGAGAGATAGCAGCTGGATTGTTTTATACTGTAAGCAAGCTCAATAAATTTTATCCTGCCTCATGCAAGTCATTTAAAAAACAAGAAAACAATCAGTACATAGAAAGTTCTTAAGATAAACATGCCAAATGGCAATGGTTAGATGGCCACATAGCCCACTTTTCTAACTCTAACCATTGTCAATACACATTGGGATACTTGATCTGTATACCTGTTTTGGAAAATAGCAGCACTGATTTCAACAGAAAAAAATCAAAAGATGCTATCAGTCTTTTGGCAGTTGCTTAACCATTTTGTTGTACCAATTAAATCATACAGAAAAGTAACATTTCCCACCTAGAAGAAGGGAATAATAATTTTTGATTAGTAATTTTCTCTGAATTAAAACATTCTGACTTGGAGGGAAGCTCATTAAAACTCAGGAATCTCTAAAGGTAGGCCAATTAAAACTTAGACATGAACAACTCACAAGTCTCAGAAAGTCGCTGAAACTTAAAAGATCGCAATGTCCAGGCCTCCTGAAAGTTAGGTAGCAGTGAAGACTGCTGAGTAGAGGAAACTCTTAAATTTGTCAAACTGGATGCAAGTCATACAGAGAGCTCTGGGGTTACAATTTTCATTAGTCATCACACATGCTTGAAGAGGTTTTGATGATGCACCTGCCTTTGAGTTGTCCACATGCCTGTAAGTAATCCAATAAGTGCAACATAAATTTGACTTTGATAATATCATTACTTTGATCTGTCATCAGTTCCCTATCTGAGGTAAATAAATGTTCATTTATATACCCCCAGGAAAACTGTCACACAATACATATTATTCTGTCAAGCAATTATAAAATCTTATAATTTCAAGACTATAAATCTCTTTAGAGTCCTCAGCCTGATAAATTCATTAAAAGTTCAGATCTGGGTTAGATGAAAAAAACAGTCATTTAATTTTCAATCATCTGTGTTGTGACCAGTCTACTCAGATACATTAATTTTATAGTCTAGGAACTATTTTGTAGTTCACAAGGCAAAGATTCTGAGAAAAAATAAATCTGAGGAAAAAAAATGTTTAGATAGCCTCCTGAAAAAATGCATTTATTGTGCCTTCTATTTCAAATGTTTATTTTTGAGGCTGAGAGAGGCAACTACAAAAGATATTTATCAATCTAAGTCTTGTGATCATTGTATCAGGGTGACAGTCATGAGCCAGGTGTGAATGTACACACTTAATAACAATCTCAGAATCTAGAGGACTGAGGCAGAAATATCACAGGTTTGAAAATAGCCTGGACCACATAGCAAAGCTTTGTCTCAAAAATAATGCCATAAAAGTTCATGTACAATGCCCAGGTGGATGATGGCACACCCATATACATACAGGCAACATTAACTGGACTCAATGGGACACAAAAACAAAAAACAAAAAAGGGGTTGGGAAGGAGAAGCATTTAGGAGATCTTGGGAGGATTTGGAGGGATTTGGGGATATGATTATGATACATGTGTGAAATTTTCCCAGGAAAAAGTTCATAGTTGGTTTAGAAAACAGAAGCATCTATTCTTCTCTTTCAACATCGTTTTTACATCTCATTGTCTAAGCCCCAGTAAATCAAGAAAGCATAGAATTTTTTTTTAACCAAAGAAAATCCAAAGCTTCTGAAGTTGAAGTGGAGCTGCTAAGATACTTATAAATTTTCTCATACCACCCTCTGTTCAAGAACCTGATATTAAAGTGTCATCACACTGTCAATCTTGGCTCTAAACCGCCTGACAGGCAGCTGAATATGAAGGACTATAGGGAGACTTTGCTAAGAAGTTTTTTGTACTGTGCAGCCTTCCTTGCCATTACATGCCACTTGAACTTCTGGAAACAGCTTAGGAGACCTATTTAAGAGAGTGTGGACAGTTGCAATTGACAGTTAGTGGCAGAGGATGTTGATAAGAAGGCAGGAAGGAACCAGGCTCAGATATAGGACAGTTGACAGTTTCTGGGAAGACAGAGGAGTTAGTGACAAGGGACACTGGGTGTGAAGGCAGCCACCAGGCTGAGACAGAAAACAGTTACGTGGAAGGATCTGACAGAGGACAGTTCCTGAGAATGAAGGCAGCCACCAGGCTGACAAGGGACAGTTGATGGGAAAGCATGTTAAAGGACAGTTAATGGGATAGAAGATGTTGGAAGTTAATCTAGTTCTCCAGGCTTCAAGATAAGGAGCTATGAAAAAATCTTCCTTTCTCTTTTTTCCTTCTAAACCTTTTAGAAATAGGGGGTTCAAGTTAAGAATCAGCCTCAGTATCAGTTAAGGCAAGAGAACGGGGAGACGGAGTTCAGTTATGAGTGAAAAAGTAACAGTCACGATTGGCTCCAAACAAATAGGGCTTCAGAGTTCAGATCCAGTGTCAGAAAGCAGTTACAAAAAGACTGAAGTATTCAGGATATGTGTGGAATAAAAGTATTCATATATATAAGCTGCCTTAGTCACTTTCTATTACTGTGACAAAATACCATGACCAAGGCGACTTAGAAAAGAAAGCATTTAATTGGGTGCTTACAGTTCCAAATAGTTCATGATTATCATAGCAGGAACCATGGAAGCAAGCAGACTGTCATGATGTTAGAGAGGTAGATAAGAGCTTACATCTGACCCACAAGTATGAGGGAGAAAGAGAACTGAGCATAGCATGTGTTTTCAAAACTCCAAAGCCCACCTCCAGTGACACACCTCCTCTACCAAGGCCACACCACCTAATTCTTCCCCAATAGTTCCATCAAACATATGAGCCCATGGTGGCTATTTTCACACAAACCAGCACACCAGTGTTCTGGATGTTAGTCCCCTAAAGTCAATTCCTCCTCAATTCTCCAAACTTCCTGCCCTAATTCCCTAACCTCCACGTGTTCAGTTCATGAATCATCCTCTGAATCTGCCTCATTCTCCAAATACCACCTACCTAGTCCAATGTAAAATGCCATACCTGTCTGTTCCAGAGAGACTGGCCCTTAGACACAAAAAGAAGTCTTAGATACAAGGTTGGATTTGGGTTTCAAAAGTATAGAGACCTAGATTCAATTCTAGAAATAAGCTGTGAATTCTAAAACAAGTTATTTAGTGTCTGTAACCTGCAAATGATTTAGATTTAAAAATGATGATGACCCATAATTCAAAAAATGTTGATAAAATTAAAATAAAGAATAAATATAAATCACCACATTCAATTCCTGGTACACTGAGCTCTCATCCAGAGCAATGACGATGACTATGAGAATTATGCTGATGACTGACAATGCTGCTGCTGCTGCTGCTGCTGCTGCTGCTGCTGCTGCTGATGGTGATGATGATGATGATGATGGTGATGATGATGATGATGATGATGGTGATGATGATGATGATGGTGATGATGATGATGATGATTAAGGTGTTGGCAATGATGATGGTGATGGCAATGTGATAGTGATGATGACACAGTGAAGATATTAATGACAATGACAATGGTGATAATGATAGAAATTATGACCTTAAGGAAGTATGAGGGTGAAACTAACTTCCCCAAGGTAATTTTCTTTCTTCATTTGCCAGTCATTCAGTCTCCTGCGGTAGACATAGGACTGTACATTTATTTTAATCATCAGATCCCATGCGCCTCCAAGAAGTTGAAAAAATTCCTCTGGTCTGTGTCCAAGAAGTGTTGGAAAAGAGTTACCAGCTTCATTACCTGTGGGTACATTACAGCTTAAATTGGAACATTCTTAGCATGGTCAGCATCATTCTCATCCTGGGATGTGCTTTCTAAACTATATAACAGTTGCTATTGTTTTCTAGAAGATACCTAGCAGTTCTAGAATATTCTACCCATGTTCTAGACACCAGAAATTAATTATAGTTTAAAAAACAATTTTTGAGCAAGAGGCATGGAGTTTTATCAACTTTGTGGGTCTTCTGGGTCATTTTTCAGTTCCTCAAATCCTGGCTTCAGCTAAGTAGTCAGTGCTCTGAGGGACCAAGAAAATCCTTCTGCCTCCTCCACAGCTTCTTCATGGCTGCAATCACTTCTTTATTTCTCAGTGTATAAATGGCAGGATTCAGCATTGGGGTGACCATTGTATATAGCACAGAAACTGCCTTGTCCATAGGGAATGTCCTAAAAGGCCTTGCATAGATGTAGATGCAAGGCACAAAAATTATAGTCACCACTGAAATGTGAGATGCACAGGTAGACAGGGCCTTGCTGCGACCTTCCCTTGAGTGACTTCGCAGCATCACAAGCAGGGCTGTGTAGGATCCCAGAAGCACCAGAAAACACATGAGAGTGACCAAGCCATTGTTAGACACCATCAGAAGCTCTAAGACAAAGGTCTCAGTACAGGCCAATTTGATCAGTTGTGGCACATCACAATAAAAGTTGTCCAATTTGTCAGGACCACAAAATGGCAGGTGGATAGTCAATCCAATTTGTACAATGGAGTGGATAAACCCACCCACCCACGAGGCTGCCATGAAGAGCCCACAGACTGTCTGGTTCATAATCAGAGTGTAGCGTAGGGGCTGGGAAATGGCAATGTAACGGTCATAAGCCATGACAGTCAGCAGGAATATCTTGATGCCTCCAATGAAGTGGAAAAAGAACAGCTGAGTCAGGCAGGCACTAAAGGAAATAGTGGGGCTGTGTGAGAGCAAGTCAACCAACATCCTGGGGGCAGTGATGGAAGAGTAGCAGAAGTCCAAGAATGAAAGGTTGCCTAGGAGAAAATACATAGTTGTGTGCAAGCGTGGATCAGAGGTCACTATGGCCACAATAAGAAGATTGCCAGTGACAGTCAAAAGATACACTGCCAAGAAGACAGTGAAGAATACGAACCGAAGCTCCCATACCTGCGAGAGCCCCAGGAGGACAAATTCCGCCACCTGGGAATGGTTTGCTGGATTCATCTGCCTGGTATAACCTGGTTAAGGAGCCTGCCAAGGAAAATGGACATATTTACTAAAGGAACTACAAATTTCTCTGAAATAATTCTCTCTACCTTTCTGGGACAAATGTTTACTATTTTGTTTAGCACAAGGACATTATAAATGGATGGATCACCAGATACAGCTACCTCCCTCCAATCATGATGACTTAAGTTCAATCCCTAAAGCCCACATAGTAGGGGGTGAAAAGACTCCTGTAAGTTGTCTGGTCTCCACAGGTGCACAATGGAATGTGTGCATGTTGAGGGCCAATGATACCCAGGCTGTGGGCATAATCAGCTTGACAAAGATCCTGGTTTTTCCCTTTGCCAGGAGTCTGAAGCCCACCAACTGCTTTGTCCCTTTCTCATCTTTACTGTATGGTGTCAAAAGCCTCTCATCAATAATATTGTCTATTTGGCCTAATAATGATAGCTCAAATCAATTCCTTGGCTGGCTGGGAGAGGACCACTGCCATCTCAACTCTAAGTAATTGTAACAGTCTTACTGGCCTTCAAATTTTTGGCATGTGTGAAAACTATTCATGCTTTCTGTAGATATATAAAAAATTATTCTTGGTAAAACTGGCTTTCCCATAGTGACAAAGCCATCAGAAATGAATTCTAGATAGTATGTCAGCAAGCTTATAAAAGCAAATAGATAATTCACCCCTGAATGCCTGCCCCCCTTTATTGTAGTAAGTATACAGACCAAAAAATCAGCTATTCATTAATAGACTAGTGTTAAGACTACCCACTAAAATTAACCTTGAAGACTAAAGGCCTACAGCTAGGAAGGGATGAACACTCATGCATTGATGTATACCTGAACACCTGCATTCCATTACATAAGAAGCTAGCAGTCTTGCTATTTTAGTCAGGACAGGTCTCTGTCTGGAGGGGAGTCTTGTAATTTTTCCCCAATGTGCACATTGCTAATTTTATTCTCTTAACTTTTCTAACTTCTAATTTCTTTATTTTTATCATTAAAAGAAGTGCATCAACATACAAAAATGTGTCTATGCATGTCATTTAAGGCGCGAAGGGCATAACATATTGAGTCCCATAGAAGAGTGAAATACTGCGTTCAACTTGTCATAACTTTCATTGTTTATCCTCCTTCATGGAGACTGAGGAAGCCCGTGCGAACCAGCACTGGACTCAATTCCCACATGTGCACCCATACTTCTACACGAACACCACTAACACATAATCAATCAATAAATCAATGTTTAAATTTTTAAAAATGGTTTTATGATTGGTTCAATAGAGCGCCAAGCACATTGCTATTCAAACTCCAAGGGATTAAAATTCAAGACAGCATTTACAATACTTCTGGTTTTGTAGGGCTGAAAATAATACAGCTTTGATTTAGAAAACCTAGTGAATCCTCACGCACCAAACAATGTCCATGGGCTGGCATAGTTATCATTTGTATCCATAAACAACAACAAAAACACAATTGGCCCCATGCCCAGGAAGCACCACTTGGCTGCCTTCTATGTATTTTTTTTTTCAGTTCAGACACCTGACCACAGAAAATCATAATAGGAAACTATCTCCTGACTTGAGTGTTCCTCTTTAAATTTGATTTTTTTTTTCTGTTTGACTATTTTGAAAAATATCTAAACCTTCTTTTATCTTCTTTTTTTATCTTAAAGATCGTGTAGTCTGGGATAGGGAAGGAGTGAAGGGCGAATGAATCTGAGGATAATGAAATAATCCATGACCAAAACATTCTGCCAGCATTCTTTGTGCCCTTTAAGACATGCAACTTTTTCTTTGGAAAACTCAGACTTTCATTTGAAAGATTTTATTATGTAAAAAGTTCCACAGGCCGTGGGGTTTGAGAGAGTGCTTGGGGCTTAAGAGTGTCTGATGCTCATGCAGAGGATCCAGGTTTGATTCCTGGCATCAATATGGGAGCTCACAACCCTCCTTAGCTCCAGTTCTGGGGTATATGACTCCCTTTTCTGACCTCCCCAGGAACCAGACACTCATGCGGTGCATAGACACACGTGCAGGCAGAACAGTCACGCATAAAATAAAATGAGTACATCTAAAGTTTTCTTTTAAGTTCTATTACAAGTCACAAAATTTAGAGGAAAATAAATATTGGGTCCAAAAGGGGAAAATATTTAAAATTTAAAGGATTTAAATTTTTATTTTGTAATTTTATAAAAACAGAAAAAGCATAAAAAGGCATTTTTGTTATAATTATTCATTTTATAGGCATTGTTAAGTTAGTGTGTGTGCAAAGTCTATCTCCAACATCTTTAATTAAATATCTTCTATTTTTATCATGAACTCCTGTTATTCAATTCTAGGTTGTTTAAACTCTTGCAATTTAATAGGAAAATAAAACAAAATGAAAGGATGCTAAAGTCATAGGTAAGATAACAAGATAGAAAACAATGCTCTCCCACTTTATAAAGGCAGAGAAGAACGGCTGTCCTCTACAATATTAGATAAGGAAACATGTGAAAGAAGAAAACTTCATTTCTTATGGATCTGGGGACCCCAGAGAAACTACAGGTGCTAGGAAACTACAAGCAAATTGTAACTAGAATATTAAACTCCCTTCAACAAGTTTGAGAATGCATTTTAATTATGAGGATATTACTCAAGGAATAGCTTCTACTCATATGTGATACAGGAAGACAAGGCTGTTATTGAAACTTTAGGATCATTATCTAACTGCCAAATCTACCCCGACATTTGGAAACTTTTTAAAATAACAGTAGCGTTTCCATACATTTAAGGATTTTTAAAGGAATTAGGATGCAGAACATTTTAATTACTCTCTGAATTAATTTCCTCCTGTCACTTAACAGAAATGTGAAGTGTCATCTCAGTTTAGCTTCATTTTAATTTTAAATATAACTTTTCAGTGATGTATTTCTTTGTGCTTTACTCTTTCAGTTTGTATATGTTAAATACCTTCTACTTACTAAGCACTGTACTAAATCCTAAGAATTTAGAAAGGATGAGGAAAAAATGGTTTGCTAAGATAGGTGTCTTAGGCACTGTTCTATTACTGTGAAGAGACACCATGACCAAGGCAACTTATTTTTAAAAAGCATTTAACTGGGGACTTGCTTACAGTTTCAGAGGCTAAGTCCATTATCATCATGGCAGGGGTATGGCAGCATGCATGGTACTAGGCAGTGGGTAAGAACTACATCTTGATCTGCAGGCAGCAGGAAGAGAACAAGACTCTGGGTGTGAGCATGGGCTTTTGAAATCTCAAAGTCCACTCCCAGTGACACACCTCCTCCAACCAAGCCACACCTACTCCAACAAGGCTACCCCCCTTAAGCCATCTAAATCACTCCACTCCCTGGTGACTAAGCATTCAAATATATGAGCCTATGGGGGCCACTCTCATTCTCACCACAACACTTGGCATTATGTTGAACATTCGTCATTCCAGCACTTGAGAAGCTTCCGCACAAAGATCGAATTGAAAGTCAAATTGAAAGTCAGCCTGTGTTACATAGTAAGCCAAAAGAAAAAGTAAAGGTTTATCATGACTCCAAATGTGTAATACTCTGCATGGGACTGCCAACCACTGACACTTGAGTATCCATCTAGCTTTGCCATGCTATATAGTACACATCTTCCTAACACTGCACACCAACCGTCTTGGGGTCCAAAAACTTGACACACTCAATCCTTGATTTGTTTCCTATGTTCCTTTATTAAACTCTATGCATCTTGGTTTTAATTTGATTGGATGCTGGAAATAAACAAGTAATTTAGGATGTCTAATATAAGTTTCAACATTCTGGGAGCTTGAAAGTCAATATTCAATTTAAGAAAATTTTCAACGAACTGAAAGTCAGTGATCAGCTAGAGAAATAAGGTTGTAGGGCTAACAACCTCCAAATATTTGGAGAGAAAGGTAACAAGTATGCATAATATCTACATGAGGAAAACTAGAAATTCATAATTTTTTTAAATTCAAAAGATAAAGACTATTGAATTCTACATTCATAATAAACCTTGGCATTATCAAAATTTCAGTTCTTCCCATTTGATCTATAGGCTCAACGCAATCCTGATCAATATCCCAACATGCTATTATATAGATATCAACAAACTGATTTTATGGTCTATATGGAGAAGCAGCTCATGCTGAAAATCCAACAATATGTGACACTAGGATGGTCACATAGACAACACTATGACAACACTGCCTGCCCTTTGTATGCCATGCCATGTTTCTGCTCATGACCAAACCCCCTAGAGAAAAACTGGAGTTTTATAGTGTTCATTAAAGAGCTTTTCCTTTTATTCCAAGTGCTGTTGAAGTTCTTGTTAAACCTCTTAACATTTTCAATAAATTGTCACACAAAGCAACTACACATGCAGAATAACACCAGCTCATTGTCTCTCTCCAGTTACAAATATCAAATCAAAATAGATTAAAGACTTGTGTGTAGTATTTGAAACTACAAAACTACTACAAGAAAACACTACAGAACAATAAACTAGTCAAGAATTTTGTTTGGAAAAAATGTCAAAAGCACAAGAGGAAAAAACAGACAAATGGGATTACACAAAAGTAGAATCTTCTCAGGAATGAAAACAAGAGACACCCACAACCATAAGTGGTAAGCTGTATACCTGACAGAGGTTACTAACTAGAATACACAAGGGACTCTAAATTCTAATAATGAAAAGAAATAAAAACATAAATTAAAACGGACAATATCAGGGCATTACTTAGTGAATTACATAGTGAGTTCCAGGATAGCCTGAAGAGAATAAGACTCTGTCTCAAAATAAATAAACAATTCTCAAAAGAAGACACATGCTATGCAAAGAAATATGGGGAATATTCAATTTCACTAATTATCAGGAAAATGCAAACCAAAACCTCTATAAGATATCAACTCCACTCCAGTAAGAATAAGGGAGGAACAGGATCAAAGTACATCATCATGTGTTAGTGAAAAGTTACATGAAAAGCCATCATTTTGTACAATTTATACACACTTTAATAAAATACATTAAAAATAAAATGAATACTTACATATTATATTTTGAGAAGTTAATATATCATAAAAGTAGGGCTTCAAATTTATTGCCAGAATTTTACAGACTCCATAAGGAAGGTTTCTATCACATTCATTTTTTTAAAGAACAGGTCACTGCGTGTATATTACACATGAGAAGTAAATTCTAATTGTATTAAATGTTTTAATTTAAATAATATATAAAATAAATGTTCTAGAATAAAACACAGAAATAATTATGACATTGGAGTATGAAAGTATTTCTATGCAACACATAAAAATTAGAAGTCAGATGAAATGACAGGGAATGCTTTGTCCACTTCAGAACTTATGGTGTCATACATATGAGGAGCAAAGCATAAATAGAAGCTACAACTCATGAGAAAATAGCTCTACAGGGCACTGAATCATAAGAAAAATAGGGGGTTGCTACCAATAAAGTGTAGAGTTTCCTCAAAGCACTAAGGAGAATATTCATATAAAGATAATTCTAAGAGGTTCCAATAAGCATTAAAAGGTATTCAGCTCCAAAAGTAACCCAGTATATATAGCATCTGGAACAATAATGTAATATTTTATGAATCTTTGAGATGCATAAAGGCTAGTGATTTTTTAAAACATTGCAAAGGGGTGATGGACAAGGATAACTCACATAATATTTAAATGTAAACCATCATCTTTTAGAGAGTAGTTGGGAAGCTTCTCAAAACTCAAGTAAGCATGTATTTTGAATTTGAATACATTTTGAAGCCACAACTCCATTTCTTGGTATCTAACATCCTGAACCCTTAAGAAATATGAAGAGAAGTCAATATACTAGGAAAAGAACAGCCTTGTTAACAGAGAAGCGTAAATAATTAAGTTCTTGTACAGAAACATTTAAATAAATTAGAAGAAGGTTGAGGACAGTATACAAAATTAAGAGCATAACATGATCCCCTTTCTAGTTTTGAAAGCTTTGTTTTTTAGTGGGTAGTATGGTATGCAAATGCGTACAATTTATGTAAAGTGCTCAGAATTGGTAACAGTGGTTACCTCTAGACAGGCAAGTGGCATTAGAGAGATGATGGGGAGGGTATGTCCATGTTTTACTCCATTACATTCACTTATCCTGATTCTACATAATTGGGTTCACTTACTACATGTGTAATGAAAAGCCAATCAAATGGAGCCTTTGTTTTCTCTTCCCAGTGACCTTATATTTTATACAGTGTAACTCTGCTCTGCTATCTTCTGAGCTAAGTAGGAAATGCAATTCCATTGGCTTCATGTAGAAATACTAATTAGTGGGAATCTAAGCCCAGAACACAAAAGAAACTGAGTGCATCTGCCTTTGGGGTTGTTAAAAAAAAAACAAAAAAAAAACATGAGTTTCTAAGTCCATAATTTTTAATGAAATAAGTGTACATCATTTTACCACTTTACAGCTGAAAATAGGTTTCTGCCAATGAATGCTCTGGCCTTACATAGCCAAGCACATTACTATACAGCATAGGCAAGCATACATTTTTGTGTACCACATGCTTTACTGCCTGCCTCTTCTCGTCTTCCTGAGGTGAAATGCTCTGCTACTCTCTCTAGAAGTTTCCTTTCCCTCCACTCATACTCTTCTGTGCTACAATCATATCTGTGTCCATCTCAATTACCAATCTCATGTACCAATGCAATGATTTCTCCATTCCTAAAATACCATTCTAATGAAGGTCTTTTTTTTTAATGTGTACTAGGTAAATTACAGATTCTTCTAGCATGGATTTTTTTTTCAAGAAATTGATTTTCTTTGCTAAATATGTCACCCTAACAACGTGGAAATTAAATACAGTTAGTACACATAAGATATCAAGAAGGAACAGTGTATTTTATTCACTGTATATCTTTAATCATATACAAAATTCATAGTAGTTACTATCTCAAACTGATGGACAAATGATGATGTTTAATGTATAATAAGATTTAAAAAAAGTCCATAGTCTCAAATATCATATATCATCGAACAATGAGGGTTTGCCATTCCACTTTCCTGCAGACTATCATTTCCAAGTCAGAAAAACCCATGACACATAAAATGTGTTTAAAAATTACTAAAGGAATGAATCTGAGGTAGAATTCTCAGCATCGGTGGCTAGCCACAAAGCAAGTGGATTCTCTCCCTGTGACCCCTCTGATCATCACCTTTTACATAGTGAGTCTTACTTCATCCACTCCTGAGATGAATTCCAAGAGTACGAGTGGAGACCAACACTAATGTGTATTTACAATTATATCTCCTCTTAATAAGCTGCTACATGAAATTCATTCTTGTTCACTTGAATACACTTGAATACCCATGATGTCCAGAAGAACACATTTGATTTTGGAATATTTTATCACCTTGGATGCCTGCTCTGAATTATGACAGGATGAGAAGGTAAAATTGTTACCTGCTTGGTTTCTCTTCAACCCCAGCTCTTCTGCTCTTCAGCTAGGGGTCTGAGTTCTACATATGTACACTTCCATTTGTATAGCGAGCCTCTTTCTTCTTCACAACTACCCAGAAGACAGTAGTTTCTGCTATGTTTCCTCTTAGGCACAGAAGGGCACATACTGTGTCACCCTTTAGCTTTGGGAGTACATCCCTGAATAAAGCCCCAGAAGTAGTATCAGAAGCATTGGGCAAGGGTCTTATGCACTAGATATATGGCTTCAATTGGTAGTACATAGAAGGGTCCACAAGTGAACTTTGATGGAGTGCTGTGAGACCTTGCCTCGGGAGGGGAGGTGGCAAGAGGAATACCCTGAGTAGAAATGACACAGCATCCAACACCAAACGCCTCCCTCATGCAAAACTGTGTGGTTGTTATTATATTTTCAATCCACATAACTTCCAACTATATCAGAGGAAATTTTTAAAGGAATATTAGAAGAATAAAGAATAATAACATGATAGAAGAATATAATAGTCAATTAAAATCTGGAAAAACTTGTGGGAAAGATTTGCTGAAATTCACCTTTATGAAACACTTGAGTTATGATGAAAATATGATAAGTTTATTCTGTCTTAAAGAGCAACCTTTAGCTACACATCAGAATGCACAGTGGTAAAAATGTACTCTATTCAATAAAGGGTGATTGACAAATTAGATGTTGACATGAATAAAAATGAAAGTCAGCTGTATTATTACTATGTAAATTCTTAAAGTAAATAACCATATCTAATAAAGCTAAATGATTAGACGCTATGAAACTACTCTAAAAGAGTGAGATAATAAGCAGCATTGGTCTGACCAATTAATTTTTGGATTTGACCTCAAAATTTAAGGAAACAATAGTGAAAGCAGAGAAAAAAGATCGTATCAAACAAAAATACTCCTTCACATCAAAGTAAACAATAATCAGAGTGAAGAGGCAGCCTGTGAAATGAGAGAAAATACCCATAAACCATCATTTTATAAGTGGTTACCATTAAAATATGTAAGAATTTTGATTCCTTTTTTATTATATGTAATATACCATGTTCTATGTATTGAGTTCAGTAGCAATAAAATCATAAATAATCTGATTAAAAATTAGCAAATGGCCACCATAAAGATTTTTCAAAAGAAGATATGCAGATTGACAGTACACACATGAATAAAATGTTTGACACCATTAATTATTAAGGAATGGCAATTTCAAACCTTAGTGAGATACTACCTAGCACCTGTCAGAATGAGTGTTTATCCAAAATAAGGACAAATGTCAGCAAAAATGTAAAGAAAAGCTGTCTGTATATATTGAGAAGAAAAGCACATTACCAAACCTATTCTGGAAAACTGTGTGTTGTTTTCACCAAAAAGAGAGAGAGAGAGAGAATTAGAATACAGAGGCTAAAGCATGGGCTAGTCAAAGGATGAGCTGGTACCCTGAAAAGAGACAATATGTCAGATCACCTGGCAGGAAAAGCTATAGTCTATGATAATGGGTCAATGATGGGCAGGAACGCACCTTGACCAGGCCTGCTTAGATATGCATAACTTTGGCCCTCTATTTAAACCTAATCCTTATGCCAGGAACCTAAAGGTTGACTTGTGGGGTCACAAAATCTCTTAGTTCCTCTTCCCAGTGTGACCATGTTGAATAAATACACTTTCTCTGCTTTTCATTATGTAAAAAATAGACTTATCATAGGAACCAGAAAATTAACTTCTAGATATTGATTCAAATAATTCAAAATTAATATCATAAAGAGATATATATACTTCTGCATTCATTGCAGCAATGTCTGTAATAGCCAAGCTATATAAACAGCATCTACCAGTGGGTCCATTGATAAGAAAAACATGTTTCTACAATGAAATACTATTTAGCCTCTAAAAGGGAGAAAATTATGTCATTTGCAACCACGTGGGTTTATCTGAAGGACATTATGCTATTTGGAGTAAAACAAACATAGTCAGACAAACACCACATATCTTCACTTGTGTGTGAAATCTACAGCTATTGAACTCATAATAAAGAGCAGAAAGGTGGTAACCGGACATCAGGGTATTGGGTAATGGAGAGAACTGGTCATAGTTTACAAAATTTCAATTTGACAAGAGAAATAAATTTGTGAGATCCACTGCACAGCATTGTAACTATATTGAACTGTATTATACATATACATCATGACATCTCTATTACCCCATAAATATGTGTGATTACACTTCATCAAAAAAGGATTGGCTAAATAAGTGTTAAAACTGATTTTCTTGTGCCAGGCTATGTTTCAAGTTTTCTGATGGCCCCATGTGGCTAGGGCCTATTGTGATGCTCAGAACAAACATAAGGTCCTTCCAACCTGACAGGAAGTGCATCTGGGAGCCACGGTGCAAATTCTCATGCTCCAACACAAGTCTTCCAGGTTAGTCCTGTTACAGTAATGCGACATCAACCACAATTCCTCATCACTGTCTTCCTCACACTGTACAAAACATAGGGAAGACCTCCAGATGACTTTGTGTCTGACGAAAAACTTGTAAAAATCAGCCACAAACCCTATCCGACGAGGGACAAGATTGTTTGTCTGAGATACCAAAGAATACACTCATTCGTGATCAATGGCCTGTCAAAAACCTCTGCTTATGGAAAATATATCTCAAAACTTGAATTCTAGTTCCTGCTTCACTAAAATGTTTATGACCTAGGGGAAGAAAAAAAAAAAAAACGTAATCTCTGTCTTTTTAGTTTTCCTGTATGTGAAATGAGAATCATAACAATATGCCCAATTTGTCTCACTGAGCTGTTTTGAATATCAAATAATGACAAATACATAAAATATATGTAAGTCATTGTGTCTTTCTGATCTCTGCCTACCAGGGGTATCCAACCTTTAAAAACTGTGACATGCTACTGTGGACAACAAATAACAAATATAAATGTTCTGGGCCACATTTATAGCTATTCCAGATATAGGGCCATTACAAATATAAATTGATGTTTACAGAAACCCGCGGGCTGAACTGCCTGAAAAGTAAATTGAATAAAATCCACTCACAGTTACAGATAAGACTAAAACAGGACAGGAAGCACTTGCAGTTCCACTGTGCCTGAAACCTTCCCTAGATTCAATACACCTTCATGGTAATCTGTGTTATTCCTGGAAATGTGGGTGTAGAACTTAGATTTGAACTGACATGTCTTTAGCATGTAATCCTGTATACACATGTGTGAAATATCTATTTCTTCTAATTCAGTGAGCATTTCTTTCTCTAAATACTTTGTATAGAAAGTACTAGCCACCACAGAAATAACACAACTGAAAAACACTAATTAAACAATACATGCCTGTAATCTACTACTTGCAAGCCTGAGGCAAGGGTACTTCAAATTCACTCAAGGTCACTCACTCAAGGCTCAGTTCAAATTCACTCAATGTCCACTAACATTATGACACCCTGTCACAAAGTAATAATAATATCAGTCTTTACATTCTTAGATCATATTTTAGGCAAAAGGGTAAGAAAACAATCACTTTTGTGAATAAGTCAAAATTGAGAATAAATTTAATAAGTAATAACCATTTATATAAGATTATAAATACAATGCCGGAAAGAAGTCATCTCTACCTGAGCACTGTGGATTACATGTTTCCTTCCCCTGAGATCCTCGATACCTGTCAGCCTTAGGTTCTGAATAACTATAACATTCGGTAAGATTTCATAGGGAAGCTCACATTGCCTTGGAGGCAGCACCAATGTATGAATGATGGCTCTAGAATCCATTAGTGGTGAACATCAGGACAACCTCCCTAATTGTTCTGGATTGACTCTTCAAAGTGTGAGCACTGAGGTCAACCCTGCAATTTTCAAAACTGTAAAATAAATAAATAAATAAATAAATACATAAATAGCATTTTCCCTGTAGAGAGTTAATCATAAAGTTAGCTAATATATACAAAGCATTTAACCTGTTGCCTAGGTTAGCTTATATATTGAATATAAGCATTTGCATCTTGTAATTTGGAGAAGATAGGTTGCTGTCAAAAATAGGGCAGGGTGGAGATGGTGAGTTTCAATTTCAAAGAGATGAGAGATTAAGAAAATGTTCAACCATGAAGAATATGCATGATGACAGCCAAAATATCTGATTTGAAATAGAAATCTGGGTAAGAGATTATGGAGATAAAGAGATAAAGGGCAGAGTGTCTTCTAACTAATGGCAGATTAAGGAGTCCCTAATCTAAATGAGGATTTTGAAAAAAGAAGTCAGAGAATCAAGCATGGCTTTATGGTCACCTACCTGTGGAATTTGAACATTCAATTTAAATAATGATTAAAAATTAACTAGTTGCATCACAAATACTTAAGTCTATTTTAGCAAACATGCATTTCTATTTGGCAGAGAACAGTGCAATTTTACACACACACACACACACACACACACACACATTATGAAGTTATCAGAATGGTGACCCAGAAAAGTATAGTGACACAGAGTATTCAAGGTCACCCAGTAGCTAGTAACACAGTCTGAACTAAATGCCATAGTGTGCTCTTCCGGTGGATAATCTCAGGTTCATACCCTCCAAATGAATAAGTAAAAGCTTAAAAATTACATTAAATACATGTGACTTACTCACCTGCAGCTTCCCGTATGGTATCACTGTAGATAACATTGTTGTATAAATTTGTATCTAAGAGTACAGCAGGTCTCAAGGGGCTTCAGGACTTTAAGGTCTATTGCAAAGGGGTTATTGGCAAAGCAGGGGTAAATGCCAGCTGTGGGACACGAAAACCTCCCATGATATCCTCATGTGTCACTGGAGACCACAGCAGGGACCCGGGCAGGGAAGAGCAGTGACCCACCAAAGCCATCCCTAAAGTACAAATTATCTGCTGTCTAGCATCTCCACAACGCAGCTCCATAATTCAAAGACTAAAATTTTAATGATTTTTTTCCAAAGTTCTTTTCTTCGTATATTTCTTTCGTGCTTGATTTTTAACCCCACCAGCCTATTGAATAGAGTCATGATTTAATACAAAGAAATAAATAAAAGTAAAAGAAGGAAGTCTACTTATGGACTACAAATAAACCTCCATCTAGCTTTACTTTCCTGGTTGCTGAGGTTGAAGCCAGGTCCTCATGCATTAGTTCTCTGTCTCTGAACTCCACTCTGAACGCTGAAACAGTTTTTTGCACCATTATCCCTGCTGAAGATTTTTAAAGTCATCTAGATAACTGGTGGAATTCAGCACACTTAAATAAGGTGAATTTTATGCTGCAGAAAAACCTCAAGTGGGTTGATGTCTTAGAAACATCTCTCAGAAATAAGCAAAATCTACAGAATGCTTGTTATATGCTTATTTATGTTGTTTGTTTATTTTTGTCATCCTGTTGCCATGAGTATAAGTTACCAGTTTTAGATGATTTTGGGTTGTTTTCTGAAGTTCCATTTTCAATGTGCATTTTAATTGTTATTAAAGGTGAAAATTTCTTTTACGTTTAGATTTTCTTCAAGAGCTTTCAGGTTGTGGTTCCCTTGTTCATTCATAAGTGAGTTGTTTATTAAAAACTGTGGCTTGTCTAAGCTGTAACCCAGGGAGGACCTCTCTCTTCTGAGGAAGAAGCAGGAGTGGGGTGGGGGAATGGGAGCAGGGAGAGATGGAGGGTAGTTCTGGGGGAGAGGGGAAATGGGGGGAGCTTGGAGAAAGTGAGGGATCAGAGAAGGGGGGTTGAGTTGCATTGTACAAGATAAGAAAATCAAATATTAAAAAAGTAAATTAAAAAATAAAAATTTAATACAGTATTGAAAGACCTGTGGCTCTGAAAGCTGGGCATGGTGTTACACACCTGTAATCCTAGCTTTTGAACACAGAGACAGGAGGAGAGTTAAAGGCTACTCCAGGCTACGTATATTGAGGACCAGGCCATCCAGGCTTACATAGCAAAACTCTTTCTCAAAATGCTAACAAAAAAGAAAATTTTAAAACAGTAGTTCTGGTCACATATAAATAAATACAATATTATGTACGCTGTCATGGCTTGAAAATGACATGTCTCTCACAGGCTCAAGTATTGAATGCTTGGCCCCAAGCTGGTGGTGTTATTGGAGACTATTTGGGATAGGGTAGAAATTTTAGGAAGTTGGATATATCTAAACAAAGTAGGTAATTGGGGCATGATTTTTACGGTTTTACCTTGCTCTAGGCTCCTCTCTTCTCCTCTTCCTCCCCTCCTTCCATCCCTCTCTTCCCACCATGAAGTATATATAGAACCTTTCAAACTCTCCAGCTATCATGATGTTTTGCTCAAGCCCATGGGCCCAAGCAATCATGGACTGAAGCCTCTTGAGCCAAAATAAATAATTCTTCCTTGTAAGTTGCTTTTCTTGATTTTGCTCATAGTCATGCAATGGTAATACATGCACATAGGTACTATTGCATATACTGATATATGCATATATGTATTTATATGTATTTATAATTTATATAAATGGTTAGTCTGTTCACTTTGGTGTTTAGAAAAGTCTCAGCCATTCCAACAGTCATTCTATATCAACCTAGGTTTTCCTGTGGCAGGGTTGTCTTTTCTTTTTTAATGTTGTTTTGCTAATTTCCATATATTCATATAATGTATTTTGATCATATTTACTCCCTACCACTAATAATCATTATCTTCCCTCATCCACTTTCTCTGCTATGCTTCTGCTTCCCAACAAGTTCTCCTCTTACTCTCATGCCTTTTTTGACCCACGGAGTTTAATTAGGTTGCTTTTAAGAGTGTGAAGTTATTTACTGGAGCATGAGCAACCTACCAGTGGCTACATCAATGAAGAAAAAATGACTCCCCCATCTCCAACAGCCACTAACTATTCCAAGCTAGAGTAAAGTCTCCTGAGTCATTCCACCCATCCATGATGAAATCTTCACTGATTTGATCTTGGTCTGTTAACCACAGCTTCTGTGAGCTGATAAGTTCAACAGCCATGTTATATATCCAGAAGGCAGCATTCCACAACACTCTGTCCCTTCCTCTGGCTCTTACATTCTTTCTGTCCCCCTTTCCATCATGTTTCCTAAGTCTTAGTAGTGGATGGCAGATGTCCTATTTAATGAGTTACACTCAACAGTCACTTAGTCTCAGCCCTTTGAGCAATTATGAGTCTCTGTATTAACTCCCATTCACGGCAAAAACAAATTTCTCTGACTTAGATCAGTAGCAACACTAACCCACTGATATAAATATAAATGTTGAGAAGGCAGTTTGGCAGCATATCCATGTAGCAAAACAACAGTGGTCAGTTCCCTCCTGGAACCCATAGCCTCCTGAGTCATAGGCTTTGGCCAGGTTTACAATACTAATATGTATTTCCTTTTAGGAAGCAGACAACAAATCAAATAAGAAAGCTGTTGGTTACCCCATAAACAGACATGCCACTGTTGCACAAGTGGATCAATCCTGCCTAGAAGGTCAGAACTGTAGCAGAAAGGGTTAAGCACTGAATAAGACTGCCAATACTTTTCTCCACCAGCAGCTGGCATAGTACCTCCCATGACTACGAAAGCTAAACAGTAGAGAGGAATTTCCAATTCTATCCAATTCTATTCTATGTCTGATAGATTTTTATTTCCCTGTTAATTCTAACAAGAGCTGAGGTTGTTTTATTTTGCTTTTAACTTAAAAAATATAGTTATTCTTGAACCAAAACGAAATCTGAATTTCCGAACTTTCTTCCTTTTCAATCTTTGCACTTTGAATTTGTTATATTGTATCAATAATACTGACTTAATTGCATTAAACATTCTATTGATTCTATTACTAGTATGACAGTATTATTTACATTAAAAAATAATACACATGGGTGTGCTTTACCAGTTTGAAATTAAATTTAAACTCCAAAACTGTCATATAGCAATGGTGACAGCAAGTATTGTTGTCTTGTGCTTCTTATTCTAATATAAAATATGGCTTTTTCTTTGATGTGGTAAGATGATTTTATTAATGGATTTTCAATCAGTTTTATTTCAAATTAAATATTGGAAAGTGTGAAATTATCACTGTTTTGTAATGCAACTAATATATATAAAGTAAGTTTTGATATTTAAATAAATAGATCAAAAACTTTCTGAATTATTTTTAGGTTTTTAAATATTTATGAGTATGGAAGTTTTACCTGCATTTATGACTATATACCATGAGTGTGCCCGGTACCCATGGAGGCCAGAAAAGGACATCAGATCCCTTGGAACTGGAGTTACAGATGACTGTGAGCCACCATGTGGATGCTGGGAACTGAACCTGGGTACTATGGAAGAGCTGTGAGTACTCTTAACCACTAAACCATCTCTCCAGCACCTTGAACTCCGGTTCCAGAAGATGTCCTTTTTTGATGTCCATAGGAACCAAGAGCATACATGGTGCTCTGACATACATGCACACAAAATATTCATACACATAAAATTAATAAATTTCTGGTATATACATGTTATTATGAATATTTTAATTCCCCAAGAGATTTTTATTTCAGATTTAACTGTGAGGATTTCAATGTCCTGGCATTTGCTATGTGTGTGTGTGTGTGTGTGTGTGTGTGTGTGTGTGTATGTATATGCACTTATGATGCATGTTCATGAGTATATCAGTGTAGACACCCATATTATGGCACACCTGTGGATGTCAGAGAATTACCTGCCTGGACCAGGCAAAAACCAACATATACAAATCTCAAATTTTATTGTGCCATGTGTAGTAACATTTCTGTTACTTTTGGCAAAGATAAGGGAAATATTGTACCTCCTGTCACCTGCTTTCAGGAGGCCCCCAAAGGTTAGGTCACACAAGCACAGTTCTTTTAATTTAAAATTGAATCTGCATTCCAGTGGTAATAGTGGTGCATACCTTTAATCCCAGCACTCAGGAGGCAGAGGTAGACAAATCTCTATGAGCCCAAGGCCAGCCTGGTCTACAGAGTGAGTTCCAGGACAGCCAGAGTTACAAGAGAGAAACCCTGTCTCAAAAAAAGAAAATTGAATCTGCTCCTTCCATGTCTGAAGACTAGGGCCCCACAGTAGAACCACAGACTGAAGCCTCTGCACCTACCGGGAAGCCCTGGGAGTAAATCTAGCTTAGTGTATTTGAAGCAAGTGCTCAGTCGATGACCTGTAGCTACACCTGCCCTTTCATGGTCCATCATTTACTTGACTACTACAAGTCAAACAAAGTTGATTCTGACAGTTTGGGCAGCTCTTCAATGCTCGTGTGGAGGAATGGCTTCTTCTATGCCAGTTTATCTGAAGTCACTCCTTTCTGGATATTTGTAATGCTTTTTATTTTATCCTCTAAAAGCTCATTTTTACCTTACATCTTTTTATATTAGCCATCTCAAGGTTTTCTCCTCTAATTACATCATCTCTGTTGTTTCTGTCCATTTTCTATTAATTTTCTCTCACTTATGAGATATAATATGCTACTTCTCACATGCAACAGCACCCTAATCTATTCGTGAGTTGCTAAGATTACACTGGTGCATATTCAGACTTCCTTGTCTTACTGTAATGGGTATTAAATTTATTTTAAGGTCCAAGTATGGTTGGGCACACAAGGAATTCTTGCACTTAGAATGCGGGGGCTGGAGCATGACCAGTTTGGGGCTTGCTTAAGCTACACAGCACAATCCTAGAAAGACAGAGGGCATAGACTCAATTTTGTTTGGCACTTATTTATTAGTGATGCTGAGCCACCTGAAGCTTTAATTAAGAAAAAAAAAGGTCTACCCTGCTACCCTGATTTTATTCCATAGAAAATTTAGCTGTACTATTGTCATAATATTTCTGACTTCTGACTATGCTGATTGTTCAAAATAATCTCTGTCGTGTTCCATGGATGGATGGATCTGGCACTATCATATCACTACAGGCACTAATAAGATCTCACCTTCCAGCTTCCCAGAAGTTACTTTTCACATGTCTGTGGATCTTTACCCTGCTCGCTGGTGTTCAGTCATATATGAAGAGCATGCATACAGCTCTTTCTCTATACATTTTCTCTCATCTCTAATACTATGCACCAAATATTCAAAGATCCCCCACTTTCTCAAACTCTGATATCTACCTACCAAACCAGCAAAACTAGTGCTCTATATTGGGATTCCTTTCTGAGTTGTAATCGGGAAGGTGTCTACAAGTAGAAGCCAGGTACTTCTAAGTCTCACCTCATTTGTTTGGAATTGGGAAAACAACATGGGATCATCTCAACTCAGCAGTCATATAAGGGAGGTACCCCCTGAGAGAGAAACTGGCTAAAAAAAGAATAGATAGATAGATGATAGGTGGCTGTACACATATACTGATATATAGAGATACCTGTAGTAATGTGTAAACCTAATTTTATTCTCCTATTAAACCTCTACCTGCTAGCATGTTTTACGAGACACCATAAAATTGTCTTTGTTTTCATCCCCTTGGACAGAGGAAAAGAGTTAGAGATAGTTATTATCCCCAGTTAAGGAGCTATTGGTGACTGGGAGAGGGAGAGTCGGTTTTCTGTAAGGGTGTCATTCCAGGTGGGTCAACTACACTCCTGTGGAAGGTCACACATCCAAGAGCAGCACAAACTGTAACTGACAGGTTAAAAAAGAAAAAGATCATGAAGTTGGGTGAGTAGGTAAGGAGATAGATCTGGAAAGAGGTGGGGGAGGGGGTGAATATGCTCAAAATACACTGAACAGAATTCTCAAAGAATTAAAAATGATTTTAATGAGACTAAAAAAAGTAAAAGAAAACTTTGTTTACCATAAATAGTTAAGATACTTTGCCCAGCGTAGACATGAGGATTATGTGGCATCATTATGATTAAGTGAAGACACATAGATGGTTTGGGGACATGTTTACTTGGAAAAGCAGCAGAAGCAAAGCTAAGGAAAGTAAGTTCTCCTGAGATCTGAGCGAGCTCAGAAAGCACAGCCTGGGCAAAGTAAGTCAGAGCTCCAGAGACTGGAATGAGCATGCCCAAGGCAGGAAACACAGCCTGTGGGTAGACTAAGCAAAGCCAGCACTTAAAGGAGTAAATTGAATGGTCTGCCTCAAAGTGGGGAACCACACACTCGATTGTATGTTTTGGGTTTTAAAGAAGTATTTAACAAATATGTATGAGTAAGGTAGCACAGTCAATTAACAGTCATGTGTTAATGGACACATTTCATGTCACAAATCATGGCAGGCCAAGATGTCAGTTTTGTAGTATTTTTTTCCGTAATCTCCACAAAAGGGTAACAGTGTCAAAAACAAAATGTCAGATTTTCTTAAAGCTGAAAACTCTTCCTTAGCGCACATGTGTTTGGGAATTCTCTAGTGCTTTAGTTTCTGGAATAAACTGCAGCTTCAAGAATGTTTCACCGGAGGGGCGTTTTGACCATCAGCAGACACAGCTGCCAAGATGCAGCGGCAGTGTTCCTTGGTTACACTGTTTGCCTATGTAGCTGTTTGCCTAGGAGTGGTCTACATGTACACTCCCGGGACTAGGTCAGACCATTCTTACGATTTACAGTTGCAGTTAGGTGTGTTAGAAGAACGTGTGAAAGGCAGCAATGCCTTGAGTGTGTTTCTCAGCGAAGGGCGCTGTTCCGAGGCTTGGAAGCCAGCCAAGTCCAGCTTTGTCTGATTTGGCAGTGTGACTGCCTCACACACAGCCCTCTCTTTGTTTTCCTTCCTTGGTGTTCTGACCCCACCACTATAAGCCTGACATTTTTTTTTTTAATGGAAGGATTTTTTTTTCATGCACTACATTCTGGTTACTGTTTCCCCTCCCACAACTCCTCCCAGATGCTCTCTACCTCCTGAACCACCCAAATCCACACTTTTTCTTTCTCTCCCTCACTAGAAAACTGGAATCTAAATAATAATAATAATAATAATAATAATAATAATAATAATAATAATAATAATAAATAACAATAATAATAAATGAAACAAAAACAGAAAAGAACAAAATACATATATAAACCTTTTTTTTAAAAAAAAGAGCCAAATAAAAAGCACAAGAAAAATACACAGACTCAGAGACACACATTGGCACACACAGAAACCACGAAGAAACACAAAATCAGAAACCATAATCTATAAGCAAAAGATCTGTAACATAGAAAAATGCCCAGACAAAGCATTATGAGACAAAAAAAAAAAAAACCTTCAAAAATACCATTGAATTAGTGTTGCATTGGTTAACTACTGCTAACCGGGGGCCTGCCCTTACATGTGGTTTGTATGTCCAGTGAGATTCAATTGGAGAAAATTCATTTTTCCTTTGTGAGCAGTGTAACCCTACCATTCCAACATCGATTTCACCCTACCATGTGATTCGCTGTAACAGTCACATAACTAACTCTATGGTGTTCATATTTATTTTTTAGCTCCATAGAAAAATCACACATGTATAAAGTCCACAACTACTTAGGCCTATCTTGCCTTATTTTGCTTTTATTTAGCCGAGACTCAACTAGTGTTTGTGGTTGGTATTTTTCTCCTTATTTTCAAATTTATTTTAATTGCATTAAACTTTATCACTGCTGTACACCATATGTTCTATTCAATTATAAACCTTGACTTACAGCCAGAAGTAAGTTTAGTCCACTCGTCTTTTCATCTCTAATTTAAATCTAATTGAAATGTTTCCAAATAATTTCAGTAGCCTAGCAAGTGTTCTGTGCATCTCTACTCTGGCCAATGGCATGTCTTCCCTATCCAAACAGCCCCCAGACATTCCTGCAGAAATAAACCTTTTCTTCTATTATCTCTTCATGCCAAATATTTTTACCTAAAGAGCTGTATTGGTTAAAACACTTAGATAACTGAAATTTACATAACATATGACTATATGTAGACTGCTTGCTAACTTAATTACCACTGTTTTGTCTACCAATGTGGTCCCATCATCCACCAAACTAAAAAGAGATTCTATCTATCACACATCCCATACTATTCCAGCACTTAGTTTCTGACGTATTGTGTCTATTATTCAGCACAAGCTGAATAAATGAATCAGTGTAAAAACTACATAATACCCTCAAGGCAGTGAGCTCTTTGGGCTGACTATGAGTTTAAAGACCTGAAAAGGAGAGGTCTACAAACTCCAAGTGGGCCTACCAGATGTGGGTTCAGACAGCAGACACATGCTCCTGGCTAATTTTAACCTTTAAAATCAGTTATTTGCAGACACACTGACGCTGTTAAAGTAATAAATAACTTGGAAAATGTCTTGTTTCGCTTATCACAGTTTACACTTGGAATGCATACCATCAGAGCCTGGTGCTGTTCTTCATAGCCACCCACAGCCACCACAATTGCAAACTACTGTTTTGCAGCAGTCCTTTTTGATGGGTTTCTTTTTTCCTTTTGCCTAGACATGCTGGAAGCCATTTCAGTGCATTTATTCGGGGCTAGCCTCATTTTGGCTCAAATGAGCTCCATTTACATTCAGTGTATGTGCCTCGTTTTGCTTTTCACGTTGACAAGCTCGTTCCTGAAACTGTTTAATACAGCTTTTCATTCAAAACATCCTCTAAGCTGAAAATTAAAAGGACATAATTTGAAGTATAGAGAGAAAAATGTCATCTCACAGCAACCAAATGGAAAGTAGTAAAGACCTGTACACGTACTGGTCAAGATGCAGGGTGGGGTCGGGGGCAGGGATACCATGACATTTTGAGAAGATTTAAACATCTCATTTGGATATGCTATGTCTTCTGCTTGGATGGTCAGATGCCAAGTCTTCTCAACTGAGGTCATATTAGCTTGATTCTTTGCTTCATCTTCCTCTTAGAATTGGACTTAAATAGAGCATTGGGTTTTAATGAGCCCTTTACAATAAACACACAAGAGAACTTCCTTCACATTTGCTGTAAAAATTTTTGTGGTGAATTCCATCACATTGTACATTTTTACTTAGTTTTGTTTTCTTTAAATAATTATGCAATGCACTGTTAGTTTTTTTTGGGAGGGGACTAGATTTACGAAAATAAGGACAAAACATAAGATGTTTAATTCTGATAGTGATAATGAAACTTCAAATTTAAAATATGCACTACTGATTGCTTTCATATTTACTATATTACACTATGTTAATCTTACATGCGTACAATTCAGTAATCTGAATATGTGTAATATAGTTACATAGGTAATCTCATCTCAGCTCAGATTGCTTTTAAGGAGTCAGTATAATCGCATACATAAAAACATGATTAGGAATACATAAATATCTATCAGTAAATAGCACATTTATTAAGAAAATATTTTTCGTCTTACAAGTTTCATCAGTGAACTTTTTACTTCCTTGTTCCTCAGGCTGTATATCAGTGGATTTAACATGGGAATCACTGTGGTATAAAACACTGAGGTCACTTTCTCCTGGATGAGTGAACCATTAGAAGCAGGTTTCAGATACATGGACATGAGAGACCCATAAAATATAAGAACAGCTGTCAGGTGGGAGCTGCAGGTACTAAAGGCTTTGGACCTGCCCTCTTTAGAGTGGATGCGGAGGATGCTGGTCAGGATAAACCCATATGAAATGATTATTGTCAGGCTGGTGGCTACCATGTTAAATCCACCAATGACAAAAATCAAAAGCTCATCAACGTATGTGCTGGAGCAGGAGAGTTGAATAAGAGGGACAATGTCACAGAAATAATGTTTAATGATGTTGGATTTGCAGAAAGATAACCTTAATATGCATCCTCCATGAATCATAGCATCAGTGAAGCCCACTGAGATGACGGCAGCCACCAGTAGAGAACAGACCCGAGGGGACATGATAACTCCATACAGCAGTGGACTGCATATGGCCACATAACGATCATATGCCATGGCTGCCAACATGTAGCATTCAGAAATGGCAAAAATACAGAAAAAGAACAGCTGAGCCATACAATCAGAATAAGAAATAGCTTTATCTTTGCTTAAAAACCCCACTAGCATTTGGGGGGTAACGACAGAAGAGTAGCAGAAATCTAAAAAAGACAATCTACTGAGGAAATAGTACATGGGGGTGTGAAGTTGAGAATTCAGCTTGATGACTGCCACCATGCCAAGATTCCCTACCACGGTCACGATGTAAATCCCCAAGAAGAGGCAGAAGAGGGGCAGCTGAAGTACTGGCTCCTCAGTTAACCCCAACAGGAGAAACTCAGTCACTGTGGAATGATTTATTATGCTCATTCTCCTCTGAGAAATTTTTAGAGATGGAAAAAAATGTCAAATGAGAGAGAGTCCCAGTTGGTCTCTAGTCCTCCAGAAATCAGGTGTTTCTAGCTGTGAAAACAAAGATTCTGTGTTATAAAATTTAAAAGCATGTACATTGGGAAGCCAGCAAACACCTATCTACCATTGGTTTTATGCACCAATATACTTCACCATCTCCTTCTAGACTTCATATTCTTTTGATAAAGGACAAAGCATGCCACCCCAGAATCTGGGACAAGAGTGATGCTTGGATTTTTGAAGGGAGCCTTCTAAAACAAATCAGCAGAAGTTGTTTTGTTTTGTGTTTTGTTTTGTTTTTAGTCTAGGCTAGCCCCATTTTGGCTCAGATGAGCTCCGTTTACATTCAGTGTACCTGCCTCATTTTGCTTTTCACGTTGACAAGATCGTTCCTGAAATTGTTTAATAATAGCTTTTCATTCAAAACATCCTCTAAGCTGAAAATTAAAAGTACATAATTTGCAGCATAGAGAGAAAAATGTCATCTTGCACCTGGGGCCAAGCCACTTCTCAAAAGCTCGTGTGACTGTGGCTCACTCTGTTTCTCCCAAACAGAAGTTGTTTGTTGCTACTTTCAAGTATTTTTTGCATTGTAAGTTTTCCAGCATTGAAAGCAGAATACTAGCAAAGTGAAACTATCAATAGGTATTGCTCAAGGATCATTTATCAGAAATAATAAGTTACACAGAAGATGTCCCAGTTCTCCTAAAGAACTGCATAGCATAAATTACTTCCAAATGTATTTAATGATAGACCACTTGAACACTTTTTCGTACAACTTTGTAGAAATAGTGTAATTCATAACCTATTTTAGGAAACAATAGTGTGTGTGTGTGTGTGTGTGTGTGTGTGTGTGTGTGTGTGTGTGTGTGTGGTATTTGCTGTACTTTAAAGTTGAGCTTAAATGGTTTGCCTGGTAGAAAGTTTATTTTTTCACACTTCATAGATGGTGATAGAATGCTGAGCTCTCAAGCCATTTCTGACTTCTTGATCTCAGCTACTCTCTGGGCTAAGACTTCCTTTGTCACTACTGCTTCCACTATTGGAACATCAGCAACCCAGAGATCTGTATCTGTGCCTGGAGACTTCCAAACAGCACTTCTTGTCTCTTCCTCTCCCCTCACAAACAGCTGAGATGGTACTATGCCCAAATAGCCTGCCCTCAGGTCAATCAAGACTAACATCTGAGCTCTGTCTGAGCTCTCACATCATGTAGAATCCTTCTTGGGCTTGTATTAGCATTCTCTCAACTGTACAGTTATGGATCTGCCTCCCCCCCATGGCTCTTTAAGAAGCTGTTCTCTTTTGATTTCCAGTCACTTACTAATAGTAAGAACAAGACACTTTGTCTACCTGAACTTCCAAAGATTCAAGAAAGTATTGCTTCCCAAACTCCCTCTCTTTCTGAAGAAAGCGAGTTTAAAGACATCCAACAGGTGTTCCATAGCGTGGCTCAACTCTATGAAGCACCCACCTTTTGTATCATGAGGAAGTTTCACTTGGCCTGTTACAGAAGTAGTTATGTGTCTTCTTTTCCCATTATCCTTTACTAGTTAGGATGCACTGTGCAAAGTAGTCACAATGACTGTCCAGAAAGACAAATGAAAGGAGTATTCAACAAGTTTCATGTTCTCAGGCTTTAGTTTGCTTTTAACTTCATGGATGTTTCCATACTTGCCTTTAATCTGTCCTGAGTGTCACAAACACACTAACCATTCTCAATACATGACTAATCCTCATATATAAGCCCCTAGTCTTACTGGTACTCCTATCAGAGTAAAATATCTTTCATATTTCCTGTTTCTTCTTTTATTATAGTGTCCTACATATTTCTGCCTTTTTCTCAAGCCATTTAGTTCTCTTTTTTATTTTTCCTAATTCTCATGGTTAATTCTAGGTTTATGTCATTTCTACTCAAAATGGCCAATTGTCCATTAACATCAACATCACTTGGCAACTTATTAGGATAAATATTCAAATACATACAGGACTTTATGCGTGGCTACTTTGATTTGATAGGCACTATAAGTGTGAAATATACTATGTATTTCAATAGCTAGTGGCCATCCTATTGTAAAATACATTTTTTAAACATGAAGTCTCATTGTGAAGGCAAGAGGTAACAGAAAGAAACATTGATATAGTTCTGACCACATCTCTAAGCCTTATAGGGAAGCCACTGGTTCATAATGTACCCTTTGTGGATTTTCTATTTATAAAACTTAGACATACTGCAAAGCACTGTTGTATAACCTAATTAAGACCAACAGTATGAACGGACTCTAACATCATAAGGTCTGAAAAGTATGTTTTGAAACTCAATCAAATGTCATGTTCCTTCTACTCTTTCCACTGACTGAGTAAGGATGCAAATATGATAAGACTCTGGAGCTCATGCAGGCAACCGAGAGTAGATTTAGACCATGTTAAAATAGGCAGACAATATGAACATTTTAATTCTGAAACTCACCTTCTTCTTCCTGGTTGTTTTAGGTGAGAATCTCTTCCTTTTAGCCACTTCTCTCAGAAATAAAGATGGATTAATTATACCTTCTTCCTCAATTATGTAACAGCCACAGATGACAAGGTGCTGAGAGTATTAGTCTTAGTTAGCTTTAGTCTTAGCGTTTTTTTAATGTATAAATATAAAGATGAGTCATCCTTGCGTATGTTTCTCTCCTGGGGTTCAGAAGTCTGTGTATTTGTAAGACCTGGTCCCATGCTGCACAACACATCATTTAGTGCATATTTCATAGATTAGGCACCCTGAGCAAAGCTTCCAAACACTCCTTAGAGCTTTTCCAACCCTCTGGGTCCAATAGGCTGCCCAATGCATACCCTCTTGGGACATCTGTTGAATAATGAAGCATCCTAGGAAACATAACCTTGTTCATAGATGTTGATTGACGTCAGAAATGGAAAACCTCAATACTGTCAGCAGCAATGAATACCATCACTGTGGATGAGTAGATTATAAATTATGCCTTTAAAGGTGAGGTAAATTTACTTAAGCTGAAAGGATATGATGCAATATTCAAGACATAGATAAGTATATAAACTTAAAGGACATTAGGAATGGTTTAGTACATCCAGCATCAAGAAAGTGGGTTCTGTATTTCCAAGAGTGACAACCAAGGGTGACACAGACCTGGCCTCTGGTCCTAGTCATGGATCTCTGGGATATGTGGCAGAATGCTTTGTGGTCTTTGGATGAGCCATTTTGGGTGACCTTAAAACAGCACCTTTTTGGTGACCTTAAAAAAATCCAAAGTTTCAGGGGAAAAAAAGAACAACTAGATCTGGCATTCAGGAAATTTGTGACTTATCTCATAATTAGTTATGAAGTGTCTACTACATCAAAACCAGAATCTCTAAGGGATGTAGGAAAAAAATTTAATGTGGCCCTTCTTTATATCATTGGGTGTTAAATTATGTTCTCAAATTAATATATATTCTTAGAAAATATACATTTGGGCTCATCAATATCCCTTAACTGTCTAACCTCCCTCTGAGGTGGCATCCACTGTCAACACATACACGAGTGTGCTGGGCCTTCCTTCCATTTCAGAGCTCAACTGAAATAAAGGAAATTTCATATTCCTCGTTGTGCCCCTAAGACCTGGCCCATTCCTATCATGTAAAGGAATGTATTCTTTCAATGTCACATTCACCCCCTAGATAATACCATTTAAAAACAAATTATATTTATTTGAGTGGGGGGGGGGGCGTCGGGAACATGTGGACACATGTGGAGGCCAGAGGATAACTGGCAAGAACTGATCTCTCCTTCCAGACTGCATGGGTCTTATAGGGAAACAAACTCAAGCTGTTAGATTTGGCAGCAAGCACCTTTATTTGGTGAGCTCTCTCTCCAGGCCTCAAAAATCTTTTTCAATCAGAATATTTTGTTTTTGCCTATCCAAAAATAATAATAAAAGACAATAAAAGGCTCCTGAAGAAGTATCTTATTAATATTTTCTAGTCACATGACATGAGATTAATTCCTTTTGTTTTCATTTTGTTAATATTTAAATAAAAAGTAGTTAGTTTTGTTATATCATCTTGTATACTAATGTCATTTTACTCTTTCTTACATATCTGTTCCCCTAGGGTCTCCCTCATCCTTCTGCCTGCTTCGACCTAAAATGTGTCCTCCCTACAAATAGTCCTTTCTTCTGCTTTTATGTAACATCAATCTTTCCCAAAACCTTAAAAATCTTGTCTTTTCCTCTTGAGGCTCACTTTCTACTTTCATTAACACACACACACACACACACACACACACACACGTGTGCATATGCACAAACCTAGATTCCATCTGAGAGAAAACATGCGTGTTTATCTTTCTGAGACTGGATCATTTTGTTTAGCACAATTTCCAGTTCCATCAATTTTCCTGCTAATACCATTTCATTTTTTTATGAAAGCTAAGAAAGCAAATCCATCTTTTATATGTACCATATTTTCTTCAGCCATGTATCTCCTGATGGGCATGTAGGATAGTTTTGGCTCTTAACTATTATTATACGTAGTGCCGCAATAAGAAATGATGTGCATATTCTTTGTACTGTATCAAATATGCCAGGAGGGATACAGCTGAGTCCTATGGTATTCCAGTTTTTGTTTTCTTGGGAACCTCCACACTAAGGTCCGTGGTGAGCATACCAGTTTACATTCCCCCAAGGAGTGCATAACTGTTTCACTCTCCCCAAATGCTTGCCAGCATTTGTTATTTGCTTTCTTAATAATAGCCCTCCTGACAAGGTGGGGAAATGGTTTCTAGAATTATGTTTAAGCTGTGTTTTCCTGATAAAGAAATGAGGAAAATGTGAAGAAAACAGATTACCCAATATTGAAAACAATGTGTAAACAAAATTAAATGAGTTCGTGAATGTAGGCTGTGTAAAGTATCACAGACATAGTCAAAGGAAGAGAGCAGCCTCAGAATGCAAAGCTTCTGAAAAGGGAAAATGCTAAACAGGGATGTACAGCCTTCTTCTGTGAGACAAACTACACACTGCCTTTTCGAAGCATATTTATTGATAGTTACACGGAGTTCAACTCACAACAAAGCAAAGTTTCACATACCAAAACCTTGACCAAGGTACTGCTTCAAGGAATAATATAACCCACACAAAACCACAGTCCCTGTATTGGACATTGTTCCCAATGGCTAATAGAGCAAGATGTCCAGGCTTACCAGGAATATCCTGTGACCAGGTCAAGTGGGGGTTGCAAGCCCCTCAAAAACAGCTCCACCAATCACAGAAAAACAAGTATTGATCAACCATGGATTTCTTCAAAGCCCAAGCATGCTTAAAAAACAATTTCTTCACATCTCCTGATTAAGCCAAGTACACAGACTTACTAATCTTTCCATTATATGTGAAGGAGAATGAAAAATAAAAATATTCACTAAAAGTACAGCAAAAAAAACTGAGAGTCACAGTAGCAAAAAAAGGAAAAAAGAAAAAGATGGAAGAAGGCAGGAAGAAAGGAGAGAATGAAGAAACGAAGCAGAAGCTATGGAGGAACATTGCTTATTGCTTGATCCTCATGGCTTGCTCATCCTGCTTTCTTGCACACTGGACCATCAGCTCAGGGGTTGCATGGCCCCCCATAGGCTGGACCCTCCAAAATCAATCATTAATTAAGAAAATGTCCTACAGACTTGCCTATAGCAGGTCTTACCAAGACATTTTCTCAGCTGAGATTCTCTTCTCTCAGATGACTCTAGCTTGTGTCAGGTTGACATAAAACTAGCCAGAATAATGGGTTTTGATCAGAAGGACAATATGATTCATTATTCATGGCATATTTCTCTTGTGGGCCTTAATAATGTGACATCTAAATAACTGGACCAAGCACATATTCGTAACATTGAGAGAGAAGGGGGAAGGAAAAAGGGACATGGGAGACAAGGGGAGAGGAAGGAGTGGGAAAATATACGTGCAGACCTTTTTGTTTTCAAAGCTGATTAAGATCTTCCTCTGCTAAGCCAAATATAGTGTTGCATCCCAGCACTCTGGAGGCAGAGGCAAGGAGATCTCTGAGTTCATGGCCAGCCTGGCCTACAGAGAAAGTTCCAGGACAGCCAGGGCTACACAGAAAAAAACCTGTCTCAAAAAATAATAAAACTTAAATAAGTCGATTTCTGCTATTTTACTAGCTTTCATGTTCTGTGGCCAGGTTGTCTCAATTTTGTAAGCCAAGATTTCCTTATTGATATAATTGATATAAAATGAAGTTGTTCTGTTTAAACATTTTGTATTTTTAAAGGTATTTTCTTATATGTAAGAAATATATAAAAGAGTATTTCATAAAATATAAAGAGATTCACATAAATATCTTCCCATTAACAGTAATCATTAAGTATCATCCAGAGAAGAAAACAGTGAGAAAAAGCAATCCATCTAATTCCTCAGACTCCCATTTTATTTCAGTACATTAAGTATAATTCGTGAATATGACCTGCATATTACAGGAAAATGTGGGCACACACTTGACACAATGAACGGTGGATCTATTAAGATTATTTCAAGTTGGGCAGTGGTGGCGCACATCTTTAATCCCAGCACTTTGGAGGCAGAGACAGGTGGATCTCTGTGAGTTCGAAGCCAGCCTGGTCTACAGAGTGAGTTCCAGGACAGTCAGAGTTACAGCAGAGGATCCTTGTCTTGAAAAATGAAAAAGAAAAAAAAATTCTGTAAGAACTCTCTCCTGATGGCTCTGTCACACTTCTTTTCATGATGCTCCCTGAGCCTTAGATGTAGTGATTGAGTTGTAGATGTAGCAACTGGGGTCGAACATTCCATGATCAATTGTTCTCTGCATTTTGGTCAGTTGTACAGTTGTGATTTCTGTAATGGTCTCCATCTGTTAAAAAAAAAAGAAGAAGAAGAAGAAAAAGAAACTTCTTTGATGAGGTGTAAGAGTTCCATGTATCTTTAAGTACAAGAATAAGTATTTAGAATGCAGTTAGAGGTTGTACTAATTTAGAAAAGTAACAGTAGTAGGTTCTCTTTAAGGTCCCTGACTTCACTAGCCAAAGGTTGTTGGCTAGGTTTATATTATCAGCCTACATATATAACTGATTATATATAATCAGTTAAATTATCATGAATTTCTTCCTATTGAGAGGAGTTTAATTAGATATTTGTTGGTTGCCCTCAAGACAGAAGTGACATCATTGCACCTTGGGGAATATTTTGCCATATTGTTCATTATTGTGGTTCAGAGATTTTATAGTGAAGTAGACCTGTTGATTGCTTTACTCTCTTGTCCATTTGAAAAATACCTTCAGACACCATGAAAGCTAGTCCTCAGGGTAGAAGCTTCCAGAAGGATTTTTTTAAATCAAGTGTCATTGTAATTCAAAGCTATGGTCAAAAATTATTTTATCTCTAGGGGGTGTTGGCACACATCTTTAATCCCAGCACTTAGGAGACAAAGGCAGGTGGATCTCTGTGAGTTCAAGGCCAGTCTGGTCTACAGAATGAGTTCCAGGACAGCCAGTGTTACAACAGAGACACTGTCTCTAAAAAAATCTGAATTTTATTCTAAACTTTTTTCTGGTACATAGCCTGGAAAGTTATGTCCTCATGAAAGTCAAGAATAAGGTAGACGACAACACTGAAAGAATGAGTAAAGAAGATAAAATAAATGGGCAATAGAAATGAGAAAAAAAACCTTCAAATGAAAAAGTATAAATGTCCAATAAATACATGAAAAAAATTACAAAAATATTCAACATCTTTAACTATGAAGGAAATGCAAATCAAAACTAGACAGAGATTTCAATTCACCATAGTACAAATGGCTATTAAGAACACAACAAATACTGGCAAAAGTATAGGAAATTTGACTTAAGGCCCACTATACGAGATGGAATCTAAGATTGTTTAAGTGACCAAGAACCTGAGACTAGATAGCCTGGGACCTACAGTAAAACCAAATACTACTGTTCTAAAATGGGAGCAGGGCTCCTGATGGCATTCTGCTATACTCATAGATGAGCGTCTTGCTCAGCCATCACCTGAGAAGCTTTCTCTGGCAGCAGATAGCAGCAAGTACAGATACCCATGGCCAGCTAATGTAGAGAATGAAACACCTTGGGACACTCAGCTCTAAATGGGATATCTCCATCTAATTCCTCCCCTCAGGGCTCAGGAAACCCTGCAGAAGAGGGGTAGAAAGAGTGTAAGAGGCAGTGGGGATGGAGGACACCAAGGAAACAAGGCCCTCTAAATAAACAGACTCCGGGCACATATGAACTCACAGAGACCGAGAAAGCACGCACAGGGCCTTCACCAGTCTGCACCAGATGGCGTCCTACAGATGAAACAAGTGAATACCTCGGTTCCTAATCCAGAAGCAATCTTCAATTGATTACCACTTGCAAGTGAAAATTTAGTTTCCTCCAAAAGAGTCTCACTGGGAAAATAAACTACTTTTGAGTACGCTGCATGCCCAGAAGTAGATAGATGGCCAACAGAAAACCAACACAACAGCATTTTTGTAGGCCCCTTGTCTCATTAATGTCATGTTAGGGCTTTTCCTTTTCTTGATTTTATCTTTTTTTAAATTTTTTTTATTTATATATTTTTCTGTCTTTTTACCCTACAGGTCTTTTGCATATATATTAGACTTCCAGTCTGTTCCATCTTGTTGTGCCACCTTTGAGCAATAATCCTGGGAAGACTGCTCCTTATTGGTGACTTATTGGCAAGAGTTGGAGTTGGGAGGTGGGAGGATGGGGGTAGATCTGTGGGAAGGAGGAGATGGTGTGGGGAGCTTGGAGGAATGGAAGGTGGAGAGTAAGGGTGTTGTGATGTACTATATGAGAGAAAAAATGGAAAACTAATAACAAAAAAAGAACAAAAGTGGGAACTTGCACCTTCTAATTTCCAAGCTTACTACAAAGCTATGATAATTAAAACTATGGCACTGACATAAAGACAGACTGATGGAATTGATAACCTAGAAATAAATCCTCCCATATATGGTTAGTCGACAGAAAGAAAGAAAGAAAGAAAGAAAGAAAGAAAGAAAGAAAGAAAGAAAGAAAGAAAGAAAGAAAGAAAGAAAGAAAGGGAGAAAAGGAAAAAGAAAAGAAAGATCTCTAACTTGTGACAGTGACTCGGTACTAAGACTACAACTATTATGGAGAAACATCTTCAAGGAATTTGTGGTCTAAACTAATCACAAACACAAAGTAAACATTTTAACATTTGTGGCAATTTTGGAAGTGAAAAATGGATAAATATCAGAAAAGGAAATAAATGAAGCAGTGTTCTAAAATTGCATTGTTTCTCACAATAGATTGTAAACTCTTGCTGTAGTCATTTGCCTTAAATTCAGTGTTAGAGACCTATCAAGTATGTATGACTTGTTTTCAAAACATGGCTATAGCCATTTATCCGTATGAAAGATAACTTCAATATTTGTAAACAATAGACACAGTAGTCATCCTTTGTCCCCAGTGAAATTACCTACCATCAATTATTAAGTATGAAAATCTTAAAAATGAACAATTTATAACTTTAAATAACCTACCTGCACATACTTACATAATTATCCTATCTAGGATCAGTTGCTATTAACTTCTTGCCGTGCTTAATTTACAAATTAAACTTCAAGCTCTGTATGCATAGGAGGAAAAGGATGAGGTTTCTGACATCCACACACAGAGAGGCACACATGCCTCCACACATAGAAGGAAGGAAGGAAGGAAGGAAGGAAGGAAGGAAGGAAGGAAGGAAGGGAGGGAGGGAGGGAGGGAGGGAGGGAGGGAGGGAGGGAGGGAGAGAGGGAGGAAAAAAGGAAAAGAGAGGCTGTGGGAGGGAAGAAAGGGGGCATAGAGGAATCTATGTCTCCCAAAGCAACCTCAGTCTTTGAATGACACAGATTGTTAGAGATTCAGTTATGTCTGAGAGTAATTTCAGAGCAATTCACAGGAAGAATATTGAATAAAGGATGAATTGAATATGAGGATGCGGTGCTATCCCTTCCTTTTTCGTTTTTACTTTGGGTAAGTTTTTATTATAACTACACTACTTATAATTAAATTTTACCTGTGATTATATGAAAATCAGTGATCACATTGATAATTGCTTCTGTGATGACCTTTGTGGCTTCTCTTGGGTTTGATTTTGTTTTTCCACGCATACTATAAATTTCTCACCCTAAGGAAAATGAATAGTAGCAAATTCTAGTTAGCCTTACAATTTGATATATAATTGAAAACCTATAGTTACTTTGAAAAGGCTAAAGACTTCAGTTTTGACAAAAAGCTAGTAGGCCTAAGTTTCATGTTCCTAACAACAGGCCTAAGTTTCATGCTCCTGACACAGTTAGCACAAGCTGTTCCCAGAAGGGCAAACTGAAAAATAATTAAACCATTAGTACACATGCCCAGCAACACATCCATGACAAGGAAATCCCTCACCCAACTTGGAATGCACCCCACGCCAAGCTGTAACTAACTTTGCCTCTAAAAATGTTATAAAACCCCATGTGAGTGGTTCTTGGGGTCTCACTCTTTCTCTTGCTTCATAGAGTTGTGAGTGTTGACCCTAGCATGCTAGCAATAAAGCTTTGTGTGTTTGCATCGATCTCGAGTCCTGGTGGTTTCTCAGGGGTCTTCACCCAGTGGGCACTTCAACTTTGCCAAAAATCTAACTCTCCTGTGATTGTTAATATACAATGGATATTGTGGGACCTTTGCAATATCCTTTACTTTCATCAAAATTCGTCTTCTCTTGAAGTGTTCATTCTCCTTTTCTTTTTATTATTATTTATTGCATCTAATGCTTGTTTAAACAGAAAGTGCCTCAATTTAGACTTGCATTTTCCCCATAATTCTACCTAAAATGCTATTAAAACTCCTCAGTGGCATTCCAATTGCCAAATTCAACAATCTACATTCAACTTCCATGTAATTGTGTAATTTTCCTGTGACAACATACGATACTGCTCAATCCCTGTAGCTTCTGGAAATAAACAAAAGAGTGGAGTCCAAAGATTCCCAGAATGAAGAAACAATGAAACTGAAATGCCAATTGTCTCCATTAAATATTACATACTTCATTTATGTGGCAAATCATGACTCAGTTCCCTCTAAATATCTATAATTGTATAGCAATTAAAATCTGAAAAACAGAGAATGAACTGTAGACTCTTTTTAATTCCTCACCAGTATCTCTTTATACCTCTCTGGACATTCTCTCTCTTCAATTTTCATACATGTTGATATTCTCCAGAATTTGCTGGTCATATTTACCTATTTTGTAACATACACTTCTCAGTTTTAAAAGACATCCCTAGCCTGAACTGATTCTTCTTGTCAATCTTAAGTCCTATAGTCACTGTACTAGTTAATTTTGATGCTGTGACCAAAAGCAATTTATGGAAGAAATATTTTGACTTAATGGTACTAGAGGGAGAGTCCATAATAGTGAACTGGCATGGCAGCGTATGGCAAGAACTGGAAGCTGAGATACAACATCTTCAACCACATGGAGAAAGTAAAGTGACAACTGAAAGTGAAGCAAAGCTATAAACTGAACCTCCTAAAAATTCCATAACCTCCCCCAAACAACACCACCACCTGAAGACCTGGTGGTCAAATACATGTGCTAATTAGGGATATTTCTCATTCAAACCACCATGTTGCACTCACTGGCCCCATTAGCCTTAATGTAATGCCAAATGCATGGAGCCTAACTTTAAAAGACCCATAATCTTTAACAATTTCAACACTGTTTAAAAGCCTAAACTCTCTTCTAAGACTCAAGACAATACCTTAACTGAGACTCCCTTCTAATAATACATTTTTTAATTGTAAATTTCCAACATAAAATGTCACAAAATTGGAATTTCCATTCTAAAAGAAATGAATGGAGCCATTTTGAAGAGACATTTGGATCAAATCAAAACTAAAATCCAGAATAGCAAACCTAAAGGTCTGTAGTCCCAGGTCCAATGTCTAAGACTTTAGTTTCAAAAGTTAGATGGGTCTACTTCAGTTTTGCTGCCTGTAACATTTGCTGCCTGCCTCTATCTTGAGCTAATCCCACTCCCTGCATACAGCTCTTCCTGGCAGATATCGCATATCTCTTGCATCTCCAGTACGTTGGGGTCTCTGCAATCAGGCTTAACTTTCATATTCTCAAGCTATGTTCTCCCAGGAATTTCTTGTAATGACTCCAGAACTGCAGCAGGTTGCTTGGCCTCAGTAGACCCAAGACCATGGACCTTAAATCCATGACTCCTGTACTCTTGCATCATTCATGCCTTGAAAGGCAGTACTACATGGATAATACTGACAAGTTCAGCTCCCAATTTGGAATGGACCTCACCCACTTGAACCACATTAGCAGCAGTTTTGTATGTAGCTGCTTTCTAAGAACAGAAGAACCCTTAATTAGAATTCCTTCTGCAAGGTGGAAACTTAGCCACATGGTTCCTTGGATTATTTCCCAATATGAACTGCTTTCAGGCAAATTTACCCAGAATCCTTCTCTTAAAGAACCCAAGGACACATGGTGGCAATTGCTCAGGCACAATTGACCATTTTCCAGACACTCCTTTAAGTGCTCTACATCTGAAGTCTTTTCTGATGTAGATGCCTTTCATAAAATTCTTATGTCATAAAAACCATTACCTCTAAGTCTGCATCGTTACTGAGTGGTAGAACCAAGATTTAAACTTAAGATACTAAGTCTATTCTCTTAACCATGAATCCTTAATTGTAGGAATAAATTTATTCTTGATCACTGTCTTTTCAAAATTAAAACTTTAAGGGAAATTCATTGCTATCAAACAATATGTATCCAGCTTTGGGATGAAGACAATATATTTGAAGCAATGAAAGGGATCCATTTTGACAAGGAAAGTATCCTGTGGTCAAATAAAAATAAACAATAAAAGCAATGAAGTATTTGGAGATACTTTCCCTCTTAGCCCAGCGAAAGACATTTAAGGAATTTCAGAATATCCCCTTGGATCCAAACTGAGTGCATACCATAGTTTCTCCTTAAGAACTCCAGAAAATTTTTTCTCTGCCAAGTTACAAAGGCAATTTTGACAAGAAATGATTCTTATGCCTTATAGAAGATGATGGACAGAAATGACCCAGTGTACCAGTACAATTTTAGGGGGTTTCAGAGCTTAAGTCTCCTTAGAAGCCTATTTAAATAATATTTAAATAAACTTCTTTGACAAACAACATTGAAAACCTGAGGTTCTACAACACATCTAAAATTTCTTTTAATTTATTTTTCTTCTTTCCTATAATACATATCAACAACTCTCCTACTCTCCCTCCATTTCTCCTAGCTCACCCATCTTCCCTCACCTCCTATCTTTTACCCTCCCCACCCTCACTCACTCACCCCACTTGCTGCTACTCCCCATAGAAGAGAGTAGTCCTCCCAGTGCTCAAACTGAGTACAACAAATGGGACAAGGCCAGGCACTAGTCCCTACATCAAGGATGGACTAGACAACTCAGCTGGAGGAAATGGTTCCCAAGAGCAGGCAAAAGCATCAGAGAACCCCCACATGCACTCTAGCCTGTAGGTTCTCTACAAGAATACCAAGCAAGACAACCACATGACATATCTAGTATACTCTGCAGGTTCTTTGCCGCTTCCGGCTCTCCAGTGAAGCTTGTGCCAACAACTGATGGGAACAGATGCAGAGGCCCAGAGCCCAACATAGTGCAGAGCTGCAGATAACTCACAGAGGAGGGGGAGAAGGCATTTCAGAGACCAAAGGGGTCAAGGACATCAGGAAAACAAGCCCCACGTCTCAAATTTCTAAATGGGCATTCCTTTTTACGGTGCCAACTAAATACTCATCCAAAAGACTTTAGGATTCTCCTCTTCACAGACTTAACCCAGTGTCAGCTAATCCAAGAACACATCATTTTGATTGTAATACAGCACCTAATACAGTTATGCCTGTCAAAAGTCTTTGAAGTCTGTTTCTGATGGCTCTCTGTGATATCACATCTCATCACATAATCTCAAAGAACCTTTGCACATCTTGGTTACTTCAATGCCCTAGGTCCCAAGTTCAAGGGTCAAAAACAACAGAAGATTCCATGGCAGTTTGTTGCTCTGACAACAATCTGTCCTTTATATAAGAATGGCAACGGAGAGAAAGTTATCTTTTCTCTTCTACAGGTTACTTCAGCTTCTGCTTCTACTAATGTCTCTGCCAATACCTCTGCAATCGGTGAACATCCAGATTCTGTTCTTCATCTTGTGACTGATCAAATCAAAGAAAAGACATGCAAACCATTGGTGGTAGTCTTCGATAGAAATTTCTATTCACAATGGTACATATCCCAAACAAAACCATCCAGACTGCCAACGTATTCTTCTCCTCCGGGGCCGTAGTCCTTTTGGTAGTAGGACTCATCATGGAAAACTGGGTGGAACTGATCCCCAAAGTGAAAAAGGATAAGACCTACCACAGCCCATGGCTGGGATGCTGCCCTGCTTTTTGGCCTGAAGGTCAGAACTATACTATGACTAGTGGTGGGTGGGGAGGAAATTTTCAGGGTTCCTTGACTTTCATCATCTAATCAACTTACCCATTATTTCTGGGAACAACTTTCTCAGGCAACAATAAATCCATTTACATACACACATAATCAAAACAAACTCTAAAATCTAAATCATTTAGATGTCTGGGAGAAAAATTAGGATCACATTGATTTGAGCACATAACTTGATAAATCTGGGAAGTAGCAATAGGGTATCCAGGACAATTATACAGGAAGGGGGTGGGGAAAAAGTTGACCAGCCAAAAGGAAAATGGATTTTATCACTCCCTAAGAGAGAATAGGGTGGAGTGAGGTATGTAACAACCTATGAGTTATAAAAAAAAAAAAGCTTATAAAGACACCAAGTTTCTGCTGATTCTCTGTTGTGTCAAGTACACCGCCTCTTCATTCTTTACTGCTTTTCTCTGATTTTTTTAGACCCTCATGAAATTTTGACTTAGATAATTGTGGGAATGTGTTTGGAAGAAATATCTGTCTTTCAGTTCAGCTTGTGCTTCCCAACAGAGACCCTGAGGACAATCAGAAGCATAATGAGGATAACGCTCAACACATCCATCTATCTTAATTTGATCATAGGTCTGCAGTTCACCTCTATGATTTCTCAAAATAAGTGTGTGCACCTTTTTATTGGCTTCTTGAGTTTCTTCACAGGTAACTTTCTGGCTCCCCTGGTATAAATAAAAGTTGCAATGGGATTGTGGGTTCCAGCCTGCAATCTTTAAATAGTTGGCCTCTCCAAATCTCTGATTCAAGGGTATATGTTATTTCTGGCTTTGATATATTACTAACTTAGGAGTGGTCTATGGAATAATTGTGCTGGCCAGGATATCTTGGGAAGTAAGGTAAAATACACGCACACACACACACACACATTCACACTAATACACACTCACATTCATACTCACACACTCACACACTCACAGGGCTTGGGACTTAACTAATGGGTTTAAACTTCCTGAGAAAATAATTTTCTCTTTTTTTTTTTGGACACTAGGTTGCCTTTTGTTCTATGCAGTCACTGTGTATTATTACAAGCTAAATAAAGCTCAACAAGTATACTTTAATAATTACAAAGTCCAATGGATCAGTTTTACTGTCTACTTAACCATCGCTCTCTTTGTTACCACTGGTGAGTATCTCCAGGGCCCTTGAAGAGAGATGAAAATCATTCAACCCCCTGAGAGAAGACTAGGAAATAATAAAGATGGAAAAACAAGAAGGTGCCAAGTCCCATACTTTAAAGGATGGAAACTCACCTGGACTCACTATCTAAATGCAGTTTTTAGAAGCAGAAAGCTGAAATTGGGCATGATAGGTTATGCCTGTCTTCAAAGACATTGTTCATCATCTTCTATTCAGTATTTTTAGTATCTTTTCAACTTTAAGGCAGTGATAAACCATGGCATTCAAAACCAAGTGGCTGCAAACAAGTGTTCAATTACGTTAGAGAGGACCAAGGATCCAAGGAAAGCAGTGTGATAGCAAAGCAATTACAAGATAGCCAGCAACAGTACTGATACCAGAGAGCACCCACCAAGACAAGAGGTCCCTTCTCCTTCCCCTGGGAAGTCTTTAAAATTTCATAATAATTGAACCTCCCCAAGGAACCCAGGTAGAAACACATCTTCATTTAGAATGAACCTTCCACTACAAGCTGAGAATCATTGCAGTTACTTTGGATGTATTTCACTCCCTCTGACTAAAACATTCCCCTTCTGAATGACTCCAGATATCTGGAAAGTATTCACAAGGCTTAGTAGTCAAAATCGTCTAAGGATTTGGAAGGAAGCAATCGTACATCTCTGCATGGTGCACTAATCCCTCCCTTGTTTCTCTGTCCCTAGGTGTCTTCTCTTTCATACAGTGCACAAATAGATGTGCCTGCATAAAATTCTGTGTACCCCACAAAGAAGATAATGGCAAACGGCTGACTGGGAGTTCAATCCAAGTTATTTCACTTCCAGAGAGCCGATCCACAATGCCTCGGAGCATTGTCCATGTGCACTCCGTGACCTCAAAGGATGGTAACATAAACAGACCACATGGCCAAGGACGTCGTGTAACCTGGGCTTTATGACTTAACAATATGTACCCTTCAGTACTGCCTGCCCATTACTATGGAAGCAGGTGTGAGTGTGTGTGTTTGTGTGTAATCATTTTATCTGTGTATGGCATTATGAATATATCTGAATGCATCAGGGTCAATGAAAAGATTCAGAAAATGTTACTTTTTAACTCTTGGTCTGACAAACAATTTCCTCCATATTTGTGATTAATACAAAAACTTTAAATAAATAGTATTTGCTGCACTGTTAACTCTGTAACAGTTTAGAATGCTTTTTTATTTTTACTGTACAATATTTTGAACATTATTGATGGGAAGACAAAGCAATATGATAAACACCTATGGACACATCACTCCACTTTATGAAATTTTAATATTATATCCTTATTATTTCCACTATTGCTACTGGAGATTTTTAATTAAAAGCTGATGTTCTTCCAGACATTTTCTTAATCTCATCCTTGTTTCCCATAGTAAACACTTTACAGGATGACTTGCTGGTGATAATTACAACATGTTCTCATTTCTACTTTAAGATCTCTGGATAATGATTTCCAACTAACTTTCCAAGTGTTTGGGTAAATGGCATAGGTGTAGGACACGGTGGCAAACATAAGCTAGGGTAGAACTAAGAGGAAAAACAAGAGGAAGTTTATCACTTCAGTGAAACAAAGTATCTATTCAGCTTTTCTATAGCAATGTGGCAACACCATATATCAGGTCAATGATGGTTCATTTCCTATTAGAGCAAGCATGTAAGCATGAACTAAACTTTTCTGATGGCACTTATTCTGTATCAAAGGCACCTTGATCCAGGTAACTAGAGTATCACATTATGTTTCTCGAGATACAGAATGTTCTAAGATAAGTGTTGTTAAACTACTTGGGACTATTTTACATGCCATTAATCACTATTTAGATAAGTGTTTGTATTGAGTCTAACATTTTTTGAGACTATTAAGAAAAACCTCACAAAATGTATTACTAAGTTACATATAGAGTAGATACATGTAGATCCATGATAACATGATAATATGTTATTTGAATGTTATTTAATGGTGTGTGTGGTGTGTGTGTGTGTGTGTGTGTGTGTGTGTGTGTGTGTGTGTGTTTCTTGAGAAGTCCTGTGGGGAAAGCATTTGTGTGTTTCTCCTTGTGTGCTGTTATACCTCTGTCAGCAACCAATTCACTAAACATCCTTTGACACCCTGTTACACAACTGCTTCATATAAGGTCTTTCAAATCTCATACTTTTTCTTCTTTCTCTAGCCATTTTAGAAGCTATCAATAGTGGTGTAAAACAGTGAATGCCTACAGGCCTGTTTGAAACAAGTTGCTTAGATTTCTAAGCCTGGCTCATTGTTGTCATTTTCCACTGTGTATCTGCATAACTTTGTGCATTGTTTTATGATTTTTCTTTCATATATTGTTTTATGGATGGTCTTCTTCTATGTAAGTTGACCAATTTAGGAAACTTGAACTAGGGATTGTTTTGTCTTCAAGTCTACTCTGTTCATTGAGGTCATTTTCCACAGGTTTGCTATCTAGGAAGTGATTTTCTAGCATCAGTTTAAATTATTCTTATTCTAATAATTTAATATATCCATCAACTTTGTTCTATAATCATATTCTAAACATCACACCAAGTTTTGGGTGCTGGAGCTACATCATTGGAAAGCCGAACATAGCAAAATAATAGTTACCAGTCTGTTGAGTAGAAGAATAGGGTGCAAACATTTGGTACAGTTTTACTGTCAGAACCATGAAAGACTGCACAGACAAAAAGCAAAGGCTAGGATATTAAAGATGATTTGAAGCCAGGCAATCGTGGTGAACATCTTTAATCCCAGCACTCCGGAGGCAGAGGCAGAGGCAGAGGCAAGAGGATCACATGAGTTCAAGCCAACTTGGTCTAGAGTGAGTTCCAAGACAGCCAGAGTTACAACAGAGAAACCCTGTCTTAAAAAACAAACAAACAAAAAGGATGATTTGAAGTGAACAAGATTGTGGGTGAAACAATGGAATAGGGAACAGGCAGCTAATGCAAATACACATTACTCGAACTGACAAGTTTTAGGTTAGTGGTAAAAAAGAGGAGGAAATGAATGTGAATTCTAAACATTTACATTCTAAATATAATATTCTAATAAAAATTCCACCGATATTGTAGAGTATGCTGTTGGTGAAGAAGTTAATAGTTCAGAAGTTTATTATTTGGGACATGAGAACATTGGGAAAGGAGGACAATATTCAAATATTTTTAATGAAAGAATTTTTATTTGCACCTAAACCCTATGTCAACAGTTAGGACATTTTGATTTTTCTGATAACTTAAAATTCTGAATGTCCTGCTTTCTAATACTTTTGACAATTACTAGAAAAAGGGGGGGGGGAAATGTATCATGTTACTGTAAATTCCTCATTTGTCCTAGACTTTCTCCTTGTTACTATTCTCCTTGTCTTTCCATTGCCAAACTGCTGAACTCTAAAAGATAACAAGAAAAATTTAAATACAGGCAAGGAACCACAACAAAAAGTCTTGATTTCTCTTCAGAGATCCTAGAGACTGAAACTGAAGAAATAACTTTTTAAATGAGATGACATAACAGTATTCCAGGATTAGAGGACTGTTTTTCTGACAAAGCAGATCTTAGTATCTACAAAAACCAGTCCTTGTGGGAAGCAACCCAGCGTGCCCTGATGACATAAAATCTCCAGATACAAAGCAAGAAAATGTCACTGACATGGTCTGGGGAACAACTGAAAAGCTGATGACTGGTTGAGGTGCTGCTGATGGGTAGCTGGTACCGGTCCTCATCTCACCTACATTTCCAACTGCTGCACTTCTCCTCTGATTTTGTCTACTACAATGGGAAACCAGAGATTCAGTCCTTGGAAATTTGAACAGAAGAAGCTGAAGAAATGGGAATTACCATATACAGTAGGGGCTTGTAAAACTTGAAAGAGATGATCATTTAAAATCTTCTGTTTCCTCTTAAAAATGTGAACAGGTAACTACATTCCCCACATCCGTAACCTCCACCAGAATGGAAAAACTGACCAGTGAAATAGCAGAAATCAAAATTAAGAGATTTTCTACAACCTGAATAGAACTAAAAAGATTTATGTGAACTGTAATAAGGTACCATAGGCTAGGTACCACATTATTACTCATATGTCTGATATAAAAATGTCAACCTTATAGAACTTGAATCTAGAATGGCAGTCATCAGAGGCCAGATAAAGAAGTAACAGTGTGAGGAAGTAGTTGATTAATGGATACTAAGTTACAGTTAGGTAAGAGGGAGAAGTTCCAGGCTACTATTGTACAATATGTTGACAATGAGTAGCTTTAATGTACTGTGCATTTCAAAAACCTGAAAGAGACATCACATCAAACTTCTCCACCCAGCCAAATCCTGTAAATTCTTTTCCAGGTTCTAGCCCAGTGAGTCTGCTTCCTCCTCCATGTATCATCCACAAGCCCCCAGATCTAGCCCAGGTCCTACATCCAGTGCCCCAGCCATGCCTGCATCACAACCCACCGGCCCCTCTCACTCCATCTCTAACTTCTCCACCCGGCCAGATCTATTCCCCACATTTCAGTTTGGGGCCAGTCTGCCCACCACTCTGCATAGCAGCTCAGTTCTGATACTCAGATGGTCTTAGGCAATCCCTGTGAAAGGGTCATTCAACCCTCAAAAGAGATCCAGATCCACAGGTTGAGAAAGGCAGGGCTAGAAGAGGTTCTTGGTTTAGAGTACAAATGCCCTCTTCCCTTGAGGGTCTTCCCTTTGGCTTTTTTATGTTATCAGAATAGTAGGACTTCAAGGAGTCATGAATGTGACTCTAAGTCACCTCCATCATGGAAGTACCTCCTCCAATAGACAAGAGTCTTGGAATGACTCAAATCGTCCAACTCATCAAAGGAATACATTGAGGTTGGGCTTCAAGGTTAATAATAAGCAATATTGTTTCTCTGTCTATGTTCTCCATAGACTCAAGGGACACACTGTAGCCATTGTAGACAGCTGGTCACAAAACCAAAATTTAGCTTCAAGGGTCCCAGCCATTTCTCTGTTTTCTGCCTTAGGGACACATTTTGAAATTTTGAGAAAAATATATTGTTCATAAATAAGCATTTTTACTTTTATCATTTGTAGGTTATTATTTCCTTGATAAAAATTTGTTGAGGAGGATTTTAGAGAGAAGTTGGCATTTGCAAACTTCAAAAATTCAGTACAAATTTATTGCCAACTTTCAAACTGGAAAGGCACTAGGTTTTGAGCAGAATCTAGCTCACACAACAAAAGACTGGAATTTCATCTAGCAAAGAACAGCTTTTTATAAATCCTCTCAGGTGTGGCCACAGTGTGTGAACTACACATTTCTCTAAATCATATATTCTTGTTTCCATAAATATTATTATGCTACGAATGGTATAAATTTGTAACTAGCATTTGAGTCCTGCATGGAAACATACTACAAGCACACAAAGCCAGAAGTGACTCTGGCAGGGGAAGCACACAGCTGTTTCCCACTTAACGATTAACAGAAACAAGAGCAGCTGATGGGAACAGCTGAGGATAATGCCAAATTGCTGCTGATTAAAGAAGTCAAATCTAGACAAAGACTCTTTCTGGGAAACCTGGGAACCAGAAATGTGTTAACCAGGGAAACTAGAGTGAGATCGAGCCATTGCATAAGAACCAAGTACCTTGGGTTCCAGCCATGCTCTACCCCCTGTTGTGTCCTAAGTCAGATCCAACCACCAGTCCTCAATAAGACAATTAAAGGAGCCAAATTAAAAGTGGAAAACAGAAAATGGAGATTTAGTCAATGTGGCCAATTTGGGAAGAGGGATAAGAAGATCCAGGAATGCCCCCAACAATTCCCTCACCCCACCCACCTTCACCCTCCTTTACCCATCCCCTGCCCACCATTGACTCTATTGTGTGGACTCCAATGTCTCATCCTTTGAGATGGTCTGACAAGATTTTACAACTGCGTGAAATCTCTTTCAGGGAGACAGCTACCCCTCTGGTACCCTTTCCTTTTCCCAGCACAAGTATCCTGGGGAAATTCCCATTTCTTTAGGATCCATTGTTTCAATAGTCTGATAGCCAGATTGAGAGACATAGAGTCTCTTTAGAATATCTTCATCTCTGTCAAGCATGTTACACCACAAACTACAACAGACTCCAGGAAGTCCATGTATTTCTATTTTCTCAGTTGCCTCAATTATATAATAAAGTGACTTTTGTTGTCTGTGTGACAGAATAGGAAGATATGAGCCAGTAAGTTCTGCAGTCCAGGGAAATTTCATTCGTAGTTGTCCTGCTCCAATACTTCAGCAGAAGCATTTATCACAGCCCGGAGAATCTTAAACAGTCTAATAACAAAGCATCCTTGAAATCACCCAAGTTGATGATGAAGCTCTAGGTTCCCTTTCTCTTTTTCTTCCCTTTCCTTTTTCCCGATATCCTCTCAGAAAAAGATAATTGTGAAAGCTTGTCTGAGTCAAAATGGAGTCACATGTGCCAAATCCTAACAAATGTATGTGCACGTATAGAGCCAGAAACCATAAAGGAAATATGCTTTGTGCCCCATGTATATAAGAACTATTACAAAGCCTTCCTGGAGGACTTTTACAAGCAGACACCCACACTAAGAACTTTTCCTAAGAACTATTCAAACCAGAGCTTGCTCTGGGGAATAGCTAACCAGATGTACAAGAATACTGATCTAACACACTGCTAATGCTTTACTAATGAATGCATAAGGAGCTCCTGCTGTAGGACCTTGTCACCAGCCTTCTCTTATTTCAAAACAAATCATTTAGGCTCCTCTCTCTCTCTCATTTAAATATTTCCCTTTGTCTCAACTTCCTTAGATATAGCTCATCAAAGTATATACATCCTACATTGTAATGCTTCTTGTCTTTGAAGAATCAATCTCCCCCCCTCTCTCTTCACATTGTTATTTAGATTGACAAAATTAAATAAGTCATACATCTCAGACTAAGATAAAATATCAGTATTGATCTATATCGGACAAAACCCTTATCTATTTCAATCTCTTTTTCTCTCTCTATTCCCTAATACCTTCCCCTATCTCCTCTGAAAGGTAGTACTCATTTATATGAGGCCTTATACCATATATACTGTTGATGAGTACTAACTAAGCACAGCCTTAACCCTCCCAACTCCACTAAACTTTAAATAAATATAGAAATGATCCTGAGAGATGGTAGCGTTTTGTGGTGGAGGCAACATTCTCTGAGGCAGGATAGAAAGGCAGTGGTAAGAGGACATGTGAGCGAAAGAAATTCTGAACTCAAAGGTCTAGTTAAAGTCTCTAAAGAGATGAAGAGTGAAACATCTTGGAACAACTAATAAAGCTCACTGTGAAGATTTCCTTCATAAAAATATTCATAGGGAGAAATTTCAACTAAGAATGTTAAAATAGCAGTAGGGACTGGGGAGATGGTAGGTAAAGTGATTCTCATATGGAAGTATGATTGGTTCAGTTCAAATAACAATTTAGAAAGTATAGTAAGCTGTAGAGTTAATGAAGATGAAGAAGCAGTGGGTTGTCAAATCACATTGATGGCTCCTCCGAAGGTTATGGGAAAGAATGATAGGAGAGTGGGGAATAATCAAGGAAATATGGGAAGGGAGAAAAGCCCTTCACTACAAGGCTAAGAATTAAGAAACCTCAGTTGAACCAGCTGGTCCAGGACTCATTCAGTTCCAGTGTTTCCTAATAATATACATTACAATTTTTTATTCAAAGGTTTATTCAAAGTACTTTTAAATTTCTAAGTAGAAAGGCACATTTACTTGCATGCTGTTTCTTTTAGCTATTTCCCTCTAGTTTAATTTTATTGTAGCCCAAGAACCCACAGTATTCTGGCTGCATATTACTTGCTCCTTGCTTGTGTTCTGTGTGAATACCCTGTGACTATTTGCTGAACATGTAATCTAACTTGAAGGTTAAAGGCTTTATTTATGTCCACTAGATCAGTGCTTCTTAAACATCTTCCACTCACAAGCCTTTTTTGTCCTGGAAATTTTTTATGTGACCCTGGAACACAAGCATATAAAAAGAGGTATAAAGATCAAACATTTATGGTAATACATCATAAGAAAACTCAGCTTAAAATGATTCTTCGGTGATGGTGCAAATGAATGTACATATTGAGACGGATGCGCTTTTATTTAGATATAACTAATTCCATTTCAGCTGCATGTTTCACGCTGCAGGGTATAGAGCACCTTCAGTGTTTTTCATGGTTGATTGAGGTTTTAATTTTATAATCTTCAGTGCTGAGAATGCTGCCTTACATAAATAGACACTGCAAAACAGAAGAGATATGTTTAGTGCCATGTTAGAAATTGTTGGAAATTCTGTTCGAATCCCTAGATAAAATTTAAATACCATTAGTTATGAAACTCAAGTCAGCAACTCAAACCTCAAGTCTGAAAAACATTTAACAATACAATCCAAGGATATACTAATTTGATACTTGCAGAGGAATGTCAGTAAGAGCCTTTGTTTCCTTTGTTTCATGTTATAATTTCATCTATGACACAGTAGAAACTTTTGCTCAAAAGATGCCCCCATCTTGACAGAACATGGAAATGCCCAGTGATTACATTTAAAGGGGTGTTACCCACCACCAAACATGACATTTGTGCCAAAAGGTGCCCACGTGTTGATATTTACACATCCCAAGAGGTGCCTGAGAAGCAGATGGCAGCCAAGAGCCTTCATCATTTACTGCCTTAGTAAGAATGAGGCTGTACCTGCTATCCTTGGGTTTGCATCTGCCTGGTTCATCTCAGTTAATGTTTGCACTTCCCTTCCTTATAAAATAGGCATGCCTCCTGGAAACAGCATATTGTACACTCTGATTTTCAATCTCTACACTGAAGAGTGTCATCCATTCCCATTTATTCAACATATGGCAGATACAGATTTCTTTCTTTCCTTTTTTTTTTTTTTTTTTTTTTTTTTTTTATCTTTCAGTTTCCTTTTGTTCCCCTGATTGCTTTTACTTTTTCTTTTCTTTCTTTGCTGAGTTCTGAATTTTTATTTCGGTGTTATTTTTCACTTTCCCCATTGGGTTTACAATTTGCTATCTCTGATCTCTATTTCCTTATAGGCATTCCTGAAGTTTTGAGAAGCACAGTTTAAAATGTCACAGACATCTCCTTTCCCTCACCTTAACAACGACATGGAATATTCAGAATGCTTTATCTCCAGCCTCTCCTGGCTCACCAATGGACAATTGTGGTCTCCATAGTTTTGTTGCTTTTAAGTCCTTGGTTTAACCTTATTGTTATCTTTTAGAATCTCCTTTAATGTGACCCTGTAGATAGAAACATTCTCAGTTTCTGTTCCTTTGAAAATATTTACATTTTTTCAAAGAGTTTTCTAGCTCTGAACTTCTAGGATGGCAGTATTTTCTCTCAGATTCTGGCCTCCACTGTGTTGTGTGACAGTCATTGTATGCTTTTGCTCCTTGGTGTGTGGCGTCTCCTCTGGCTAGTGTTATGCTACCATGCCGTAGGTGCTGTACCATCTACATCTAATACATTGATTTCTTTTTGTATTATTCCCCTCGGGATTCACCAGAATTCCTGAATCTGTGAATCACTGTCATTTCAACCTCAGTCTCATTTTTTTTCCCTTCCCTTTGTCTCTGACTTGTGACTAATTCCTCTAATGTCTTCCAATTCACTAATCTATTCAGGCTGCATAAAACGTCTCATCTGAATAAACCATCACATTAAATTTGCAAATTTTGACATAGATACATTTTTAAAAGTTTCATAAATTTAACTTGACTATTTTTCATGGGTGTTCTTTGGCTCTTTACTCATTTTTATGCTTTTTTATTTTTGTAATTATTCCGTCTATTTTTGAGATCATAATATGATTACATCATCCCCCCCTTGCTTTTCCTCCCTTGAATCCCTCCCAGATCTCCTCCTTTCTCTCTTTCCAATTCATGGTCTCTTTTTTTCATTAATTATTGTTACATACATGTGTTTTATATACATATATATATTCTTAAATATAACCTGCTCAGTGTGTATAATGTTTGTGCACAGTATACAATTTATATGCATGTTTTTCAGGGCTAACCATTTGGTATTGGGTAAATAATTAGTGTGCACTTCATTTTCAGCATTCCTTAGTTCCTGTAGTTTTTGTGAAGGGTTGAGGCCTCGCCATCTTTCCCCATTCCCACCTTAAGAATATCTACTGTTATCTTTCATTTTTTAAATAAATTAAGCATATAATTACAGTAGACCTCAGTCATAATGCCTGGCTCTGGGTTCTAACACCTACCACCATTAAAAGAAAATGACATAATAAATACAAAAATGAAAAAGATGAATATACTTATAATTTTAACCAAAACTTAAGGGAGAAAATTTTTCAGTCTACCTCTGCCTTGCACAGTTTATTACGGTAAAATTTACAGAAAGATGAAACTAAGGCCAAGATAGGGCGGGGGAGATAGCTCAGCCTTGATGTGCTTGGTGTGCAAGCTTGAGGAGCTGAGTTCAATCCCCCAGTCCCACATAAAAATTTCACACATTTGTGCATACTTACATCATAGCATCAGGGACATGAAGACAGGCAAATCTCATTAGCCAGCCAGCCTAGCCTGTCCGATACCAGGCCAGGGAGAGACCCGGACTCGAAAAATCAAGCTAGATGGCATTTCTGAGGAATAACATCCAAGGTTGACCTCTGGCCTTTACATGTTCCCATTCAAGCTCAACACATACACCATCATCATCATCATCATCATCATCATCATCTTTTCTTCTGGTCGCAGGGCCCATCATCACTCCTAGCATGAAAATTCCTGGAGGAAACCTAATTCCTAGCACCCCATTACATATAATCATGGGTTCAGCTAAATTTCTATCTGCTTCTGCTTCCTCTGGTTTATCGCCCCTTATGCACTCATGGGGTTGGTGCTTTCAATTCACAATCAGGCTATAATTTTCATATATGTCTAGAGAATTATTTCTGGTCCATTTTGATAGTATCTACTCTGGATTTGTTGACACTCCTGCCAGTTGCCTAGGTCTAGGTCTAGATCTATCTAAAATTGACATTTATTGCTTTTAATTTTTTCAAAGAAGAAAATTATGGGAATTTTTCACCAAAAAAAATCACAAAGAGGTTGTTTACCTTGATCTATACCTGAGATTAAAAGAGTAATGTAAGATGGATTTCTTCTCCAGTTCACAGTTTTCCTAAGGGCACAGCACTTCTTGGTCTTGGGAACCTCTGAAGTTGATCTTAATCCTGTCCCCCATGCTATATTCAGATGCAACACTTTTGCCTTCTGTCCCTGAGGCTTAGTAGTGCCATTTAGTCAAACCCTGGTCCACTCTCTGCAAGTACAAACTGGCACCATCAAACCCAACAGACATGTCACACTGATGTTCCAACCTCTTTTAGACTCAGACGGCTGCCCTATTTTTGGAAGGTTCACTAACACGGACAAAAGGTTGTGGTTGTTTGTTTGGGTTTGGTAGGGTATTTTGTTACAGCAACAAAACAAGCAAGCAATACTTTTAGCATTTTAACAATATAAAGCTTCTTATCATCATAAGAATATCAAAGTTCCACTTGGTAAAAGACATAAAAATTATGAACTGTTTCCCAGGGGTGGGGGGAAAAGCCTTATCTATGAAAGATTATCAAAGGCTTATTGATTGATTAGTACTTTATGATTATTCAGAGTTGGAATGTTACAGATCAAGAGACAAATTATCTTAGGCTGACTTTGGCCCCTTGAATAGCCATTTGTTGCTGCCTATGTGTCTGGCCAAACATCTCTGTGACTATCAGCAAAATTCTTTTGGATTCTGTGACCATCATTTTCCACTAACCTAAATCTTAAGAATATAATCATATAGCATTTCCCTGCTTTGCTGTAACCTCCCTACTTGATATTCCACCAATGTATTGAAAGATGCCCTGATTCATGACTTTCATTTGCTTTCAAAACTATAAAGACTCCACAAAACCATTCTCACACTGAAATATGGTGTTTGGGGTGACCTACATCCATATGTGTTCCCAAGCCATGGTCACTCATATTTGACTCAAAAATAAACTGTGTCTTGTTCGCTTTAAAGTGGGAGCTGTGTTTTGTATCAGTAAGAATCAAAGTCAAAATACAAATTATGAGGTAAGGAAAATACTTCCCGTATTCCTCTAAAATGTTTAAAGCACTTACACAGCAATTAAAAGGTAAAAATAATTTAATAGAAAAACACAGCAGGTATGCAAACCAGCAAGTTTTAGAAGAGAATCTGTAAATAACCAACAAAGATATTCAAAGACAAACATGTGTAGTATTAATCAGAGAAAGATCAATTGAAGCTATATGTCTTTACATACTTAATTGACAACATTTCAAAAGATGGATACTCAGGACTGAACTGATGTGGGAAAATGACACACCATTTGCAAAATCTAACGGTGACAGACAGCATGATTCCCAAGTCTTTATATACGTTGTCCCCAAGTTAGCATCTGACTTCTAAACTATGCACATCAGGTTCAAGCCTAACATGTGTAAGGAACCCAGCGGAAGCAATACCTGAAATGGAGAAAGTTGGAAGCAAATTCCAGTTGCTGTCTTTGACACAAGAAAGTGTAAAAGTTAGAATTCCATAATGACATGAGGGTAACACTATCTGGGCTTTGCAGTGGAGGGATGTAACAGGAGAGAATAAGCCATGCTCCATAAGAATAGGAACTTTTTCTGAAGGAAATTATGAGCAACAGACTAGTATTTTACAAACTATGAAAATCAATCTCCACTATCTCGAGGCAAACCCTTAGTACTTTATCTTGACATTGAAACAGAAATAAATGCTCTTCAGGGTCACTCGCAGAAGCCAGAGTCTTTAACTCATTTTCCAACATACAATAAAACATGACCACACATGCAGAACTCACCAAGTACATGCAAAATATGGCAGTAACATGGACAGTAATGAAGAGAATTGACTGGGGGAGGTGACGTTAGCAACAACTTTAAAGCAGATACTACATACATGGAAAACATGCTACATTAACACGATGAAAAACATATATGATCTTGGTGAATGAAAGGATGAGGCAATTGCTTATGAAAACCGAAATATTAAGAAACACAAAAATATCTTGAATGACGAGAATTTTTACTGGACCCTGCAGGAGAATGGACAGTAGAAGAAAGAACCAGAGACCTGGAGACCCGAGCCGCAGTACCATTATGATGCTTAATGACACTCACAATTGTATGAAGGAAAAAAAAAACCTACAGAACCACTCCGGTCTCTGGAACAGTGTGGGACAATCATGTAAGAACGTTCTCAATTCTGTTTGAACACCAGCATAAATGAACATTCAGTACAAAAAAAAAAAAAAAAAGCCAAACTATTTTCAGACATGATATGTTGTTTAGATAATTACATCGCTAATTATGTCCTTCATAGGCTCTAGGGGGAGCATTTCCAAAGAGGGTGTCACATTCTTTATCATGAATGAGTTCATATATATGTTAATATATGTATTATATATATAATACTTTCTTAGAGAAATGAGAAAATTGCCTACAGGTCTAGCTTCCCTTTCAAGTCGTCCTTTTTCTTCACTATCGGATCATTAAAAAAAATCCTGGCTAATTTTGTCCACATGAATGAATATAAAATCAGTATATCGGTTTGGTTCAGAATGATGAAGTGCTTACAGAGGGTAAGGGAAGCATAGAGGAATTTAAGCTAACTGCTACCTAAAAGCCAACTAAACTAAATGTCTTCGTTGACAACCTATCCCTTCTCCCCTTCACTACCTTTCCCCTTTGCTCTAGAATGTCCTAGAGCTTTCTCTGTGCACACACATACAGAGAGAGAGAGGAAGAGACAGAGGGGGAGAGGGAGAGAGGGGGGGGGCATTAAAATCAAATAGAAGAGATCCTTGGTAAAAACCATGTAATTGGTTGTTGATATGTAATTTCACTCAGTGTCTCCTATTTCTCCTTCTAACTTTTTGGGGTCTCATTTCTCCTAAGACCCATAGCACCTTCTCATTACTTAGTTGTCTAGATTGTGCTTTGAGAACAATATTTACATTCTATATTTTAAAAGGCTCTTCCAAAGCATTTAATTATTCAACCTTATTTCCTGGGCAATCCTAACCAATAACATTGTGTTTCTTAAGACAAAATCTGAAACTACTCTGAGATTTAGATTTGAAAATAAAATAAAACAAAACAATTCAGAGTCCGGGAGCATCATTATTCATAATGTGCAGGAAGGGAAGCTGAAAGCTGGTTGGCTAAGGCATGCCTGCCTGCAGCTGTTGGATGGTCATTTCCAGAAGTATCTAGCATTGAAGCACCTCCCTGCCAAGTTCTTAGGATGTGACTCCTTTCCTGCCAGAACAGAAATCCACTCAAAACATCCTCTCCCGCTGATTTCACTCATGACTACCCTCCTCAAACCAGCTACCCTACCCTTCCTTGCAATTTCCAAAGTCATCTCTTCTCATATTTAGCCATTCAAATAATGCTTTTTCTTCTCTTACCAACTTCTTTCTAAGTGAAAAACTAACATAAAGTTTTTTATAAAATAACTGCAAAATAAAAAAATAGATATTTATAGGCATGTATCCCCTTTTTCCCTAACACAGCTGATTTTAATTTTTTAATGAATGATTTCTTTTGGTTTCGAATCCATTGGGAAACATAGTATCTATAATTATATGAATGGATTTAATAGGTCAGTGTCTTAGTTTGCCTTTCTGTTGCTGTGATAAAACTCTGAGAAAAAGCAACTTGAGGTAGGAAAGAGTTTATTTGGCATACACTTCCACATTACAGTCCATCTTTAAGGGGAGTCAGGACAGGAACTCAAAAAGAAACAGAAGCAGAAACCATGGAGGAATGCTGCTTATTAGCTTGCTTCCCACTGCTTGCTCAGCCTGCTTTCTTATACAACCCAGGACCCAGGGGCTGGACCCTCTCACATCAATCATTAATCAAGAAAATATATCAGAGAGTTGCCTACAGGCTGTACTGAAAGAGGGAATTCCTCAATTTAGTCTTCCTTTTCCAAGATGTGGCTAATGTGTGTCAAGTTGACAAAAAACTAACCAACAACACAGTAACTTTGTACCCTGTGTGCAAAGACCTGTAGAAATTAACAATATTAACAATAGCTCACTGTAGATCCTAGGAACCTGTGTATATGATTGTTTTCCACTTTCCTTACTAAGTCAAGACTTTTCATATTTATTATTTAAGAAAGTGCTATTTGGATTCTTTTTGGTATATTTG